>PVJA010006591.1:7160-72676 GCA_004027025.1 Myocastor coypus | reverse complement strand
AGTCTGCAGGGAGCCGTGGCCCTCCTGCTCATGTCCAGTCTGCAGGGAGCCGTGGCCCTCCTGCTCATGTCCAGTCTGCAGGGAGCTGTGGCCCTCCTGCTCATGTCCAGTCTGCAGGGAGCCGTGGCCCTCCTGCTCATCTCCAGTCTGCAGGGAGCCATGGCCCTCCTGCTCATCTCCAGTCTGCAGTGGAGCACCAGCTCCCATCCTGTTTCCACTCTGTAGACTGAGATAAGGCCCTCTTGGTTACAAAGCCTCACAAGAACATGGAACTTGCTGTTCTCCCTTCCCACTTCCTTTAGCCAGCTCAGCGGGGCGGAAGACTCATGACCAGCCAGGCAAGCCACCCCTGGTGCCCAGGTGCACCACATGCAGTCCTGACTCACCTTGCATTGCTCAAGGAGAGACAGAGCCTGGGAACCACACCCTGGAGAGCTCAAGGCACCTTCTCAGCACCTCAGTGAGCCTCCAGCAATAATAATAATAAGGGAAACAAAGCAGGCATTGAGTGCTTTCTCTGGGCCAGCCCTGTGTTTTGCCTGTGTTCTCCTTCAGGGCTCCCAACAGTTGTGGGGTGCATTGCATCAGTATTTTATAGATAAGGAAATAGGGCAGTTAATGACACTGGCTCAAGGTCATATTGTTGGCCGGTGGAGAGGTGGGGGTAAAACACAGGTGTTTCTTCTCCATTTTACAGATTCAGCTGTCGCCCACCGTGTGAATGAGCTGTCCTTCTTGCCCCTACACACATCCTCCTTGCCTTTGTAAGGTCTCTGCTGTCTCCCTTCCTACAGCCGCTCAAGCGGTCCAAACGCTGGGAGTTTTCCAGGCGAGTGTAAGGAAGCTGAGGTGAGCGATCACTCCTAATGGTGCTTTGGGAGTGATAGCAATGGCATAACGGCTGACAAAGAGTTCCAAGCACCATAAGTATTTAATAAATGTCATTTGCTGGTTATTATTAAAGTCGTTAATGCTTCACATACCAAATAGTCCTTTGCCTTTAGAACAGAGTTGTGATCTCAGCACTATTGACATTTTGGGCTAGATAATGCTGTTTTGTGGTCCTCCTGTGCACTGTAGCAACTAGTTCCTACCCACCAGAGGGGAATAAATCCTCCCCGCCACCCTTCATGGTGACAGCCAGAATGCCTCGAGACACTGCCCAGTGTCCTCAGCGGGTGGCAAAATCACCCCTACAGTAAGCAAATAAAACAGTAGTATTTATCCCTTTAAAACATCAAGAAAGATCATTTCTATCTACAACAGCTCTTATTACAGTTAATAAATGAGAGCTCCTGAGGATTTATTGTAAAGGCCCCACTGTACCAATTTTAGGAAATCAAGACAGTCTCCCAGCTAGGCCTGAAGCAAATCACTGCTTTTATTATGAGATATCATAAGTGAGTGTGAGCCCAAAGACCAATAAGTTCTGGGTTCAAATTCCAGCTCATGGCTCAAAGCCACTATTTGTTAAAAGGTAGATAAAAATAAATACTCATGTATAAGTCTCTACTCCTTTACCTACTAGTTTTTGGTCAATACACTCAATACCATGAAGTCTCAGTTCCAGAAAGTGGGTGACAGTGGGCCATGGTGGTACATGACTCTAAATCCAGCACTGGGGAGGTTGAGGCCAGAGAATCATGGGTTGGAGGCCAGCCGGGGAACATAGTGAACTCAAGGCTAGCCTGGACTGCATAGTTAACCTTATCTCATAAAAACTAAGTAAAGTAAAAGAATTCAAAAGATGAAAGCAAAAATGTAGCCAAGTTTTGCTCAAGATGCCTTGGAAAAGTCATTCCTATACCTTTCCCAACTCATCACCAGTGTGCTGATCAGGTCCTTTCTTATTTCTCTACCCTACTCAGTAGAGCAGTTTCAACTCTGGCAGCACCTGAGGAGAAGGCCGAGCTTCATCAAAAGACAGGAAACTGAAATGAGTAGGTACTTCTCCAGAGAAGTGGGACAGTGTCCAACAAGTACACGAAAAATGTTTCGTATTGCTGATCATCAGAGATGCAAACGGAAACAACACTGGCAAAGTAGCTTGGGTTCTGCAAGGGGAACAATACAGTGCGCATAATGTATAGAGCGACTTTATAACAGTCACCCAAAGAGTCATATACCAAGACGGTGCAAGAAGTCTGTCCAAAGAGTCCAGCTGGGGGCCTAGATCCCCTGGTAAAGCCCATGAGATTCGGTGTAGCTGAAGACCGAGAGCTCATCACAGTGTCCCCCAAGAGTCCCCCAACTGGAAGCCTGGAGCATATGACAATGTCTCATGAAGACCTGTTTCACAGATCTGTACTGGGAAGGCCCAAAGGTCAGTGGTGGAAACTAGAAAGTCTCTGCCAGGAGGATAAAAGATCTGGGCTAGCAGGCTGAAGGATCTGCACTGGAGCCAGGAAGCAGGCTGAAGGTAAGAACCAGAGCTCCCCCAAAAAGTACCGCAGCCCTCCTTGGCAACAGTGAAGTCCCAGGCTCCTCCAATGATGAAAACAGCTGAGTTTCCATCAGGAAAATCAGCGTGACAAGCTTCTCTGGGAGACTAATCAGTGCACCATCTTCCCCTCCAGAGTGAGGACGCAATGTTCACAGTGAGGACTAGAGCTCCCCCAAAGTGAACCATAGCAATGCTCAGTAACAAAGTCCCAAGCTTCTTTGCTGGTGAGAACAGCTGAGTTCATGGGGAAAGCCAGCATGACAGGTCCTCCAGGAAAACCAATGGCTCCCTGCAACTTCTCAACTTCTTCCTCTCCAGTGCTGTCTCTTCTGCTGCTGGCAGCAATCCTCGGGTGGGCCTCTCACACCCAGCACCACGCTGGTTCAGTTCAGCTGAATGTTACAAGTTGACCAGCAGTTGTCAATCCATTACACTGAGAGTTTATCTCACTCCAGAAAAAATGGCTATAATCAAGAAACCAACCAATAATAAATGGTGATGAAAGTGTGTGTGGGGGGGGGGAGGAACCCTTCTACATCCTAGGTGGTACTATAAACTAGCACATCCACCCACTGTGGAAATCCATATGGAGATTCCTTGAATATCTAAAACTAGAAATTCTATTTGACCCAACTGTTCCTCCTTCTAAATATCTTCTCAAAAGAGTCAGATCCCTTCTTATTACAGTGACATACATATGCCCATGTTCTTAGCAGCACAATTCATAATATGTGTCTAAACTACAGAAATGGCCAAGATGTCCATCAACAGAGGAATGAATAAAGAAAATGTGCTATCTATATACAATGGAATACTATGCTGCCATAAAGAGGAATGAACTTGAATCATCTGTAGGAAAATGGATGCACCTTGAACCAAGTGAACTAAAATAAATTAGACATGAACTTAAATACCATGTGGTCTTTCCTGTAGGAGAAGCCCAGAATATAAATCAGGAGTAAAAAGAAAAGTAGATGACAGGAAGTGGAAGGTTGATTTTGTTTGGAAGAGACAGAGAGAGGAGGAAGAGAGGGGAAAGTAGTAGAGTTTTTAAAAAATTAATACACATTATGAATAAGGACCAACATCTCACAAGGAATGTAATCACTCTGTAATGCAAGCATGTACTTGTAAAGAAGAAAACCTGAAAAAAAGAAAAAAGGAACACTGATTCTGAGGCTGCATAGTGACCATGACAGACTATCTGGTTTGACAGTGTGTGTTGTAACTATTTCAATATTTATTCCTAATAAGGTAAAACATTAGCTTTTGAATCATTTCATTGATGCCAAAAATATAACAGCATATTTGTGTTACTTTTTAAATATTATATTAATTGTCAATACGTTATAAATAACTGCAGTAAATCAGTGCATCTCTAGAGGGCATTTATTGTATTAAGACAAATATGTCTAAGTCGAACTTTACATTTTTAATTTCAATAGTCATTTTAATATATCTTTTACATGTTACAAAAAGTTTTTGAAGTGGCAAACCTCAACTAAAGGACATGTGCTTAGAACATGACTTCATTTATTAACTCTGTTTCTGAACATCTAGAACACTACAAATAATTCTGAAATATATTAACAATGACAAATTATGTAAAACAAAATTGCATTTTTAACAGACTAGAGATGGGGTCTATTTGTTATCAGGAAAGCAGATTACATCATTTGTTTTCATTTATGGGAAAGATAAACTGTTATAGTATACAGTAATGATATTTAAATGCTAACAAATTTCCTCTAAGGAGATTATGGGACCACAGAGGAAACTGGTCAGTGACGTACAGTGTGCCTAAAGAGAGTCACCTAGAGAGAAAATATTCTCTCAGGCTTTCACACAGAGCAACCTGGTCAAGCAATGGCCACGTCTCCTCCAGATAGCTGACGCTGACAAAAGTTCTGCAAACCATAGTACATGGATCCTGAGAAGAACTGGCTGGCCTTGTCAGATACAAAAGTTAAATGTTATTGGAATATAGGTCTTCCTTTATCTTGGTCTTAATCATCCAGCATAAAAGTCTAACCACAAGGTATAAAAAGGAAAGCCATACTAATACGCTAAGTTGTAAAAGGCTCAAGTCAACAGCTTCCAATAATACCAGATGAACTGATAATCTACTACTGTTATGGACTATTGGAATATAGATAGACAGATAGATAGATAGATAGATAGATAGATAGATAGAATCAGTACAAGAGAAAATCACAGGTCACCATTAATATTTAAGGCAAACAAATGAATTAAACTATCTTTCTGTGGCTTGATTTATGAATGATCCAAAACAGAGAAGACACAGAGCTGGACTCAGGGTGCTTCCCAGTAGCCTTGTGATGACAGTTAGGTGACCTTGGCTGTGTGCCTGACATTAACACCTCAGAAACTGCATGGAGCAGGGGCTGTCCTCTGCCAGGGTCCACAGCACTGCCAGGCACAGAGAGATGCTGGAGAACACTTCAGAGGTGGTGGACCTCATCTTTCTCTTAGGATATATTCTTTCTGCTTTTCATTTGCCTATAACCTTAATGTTTGCTTTTGAAGTCCTGTATTTCTGTGAGACACTTTCAGCTTTACTTAAATAAGGTAGAGTACTAGAAAATTCATGAGAGTTTTCAAGAATGGAGCATAGAGGAAGTCCAGGAGATGGGTGTTTCCTTGCCTCTGCGCCCCGAGATGCGTATCTCCAACATATCCTGGTCAGACCACAGAACTAACCCACAGCTCATCCTGGGGGTTCTAATTCAGGCCCCATTCATGAAACTGTCTTGCTTTTTTTTTTTTTTTTTTTTTTTTTTCTACTACAGAACTCTCTGGTTAAATGTAGTTGGATTTCTTGATCTACATTTTTCTTTTCTTTCTTTCTTTCCTTTTTTTTTTTTTGTCTTTTTGAGACGGGGTCTTGCTACACAGTGCAGACTGGCCTTGAACTCACTTCTGTATCCCAGGCTGGTCTCAAACTCACACCGATCCTCTTTCCTCTGCCTCCCAAGTGCTGAGATTACAGGCGTGTGCCACAGAAATTTCAAAGCATAGAAACTAAAATCTATGCATTTGCAGGAGCTGGCCCAGCCTTGCTTCGTAGTCAGGGTTTCTCTTTGCCTCCCAGAGGAAAGCCTGCCTCCTCCTCAGCTGGGAATGCCTTTCTCCCATCCCCCTCTGTCAGGGAACAGAAAACACCAAGCCAGAGCCCTCCTCGCCTCTCATTTCTCCTCCTCACTCACCAAGCCACTCTCTTACTAAGTGCAGCACCTCAATTTCTTCCCAGGAACCAATGAAATCAATTTCTGATTCTGGGCATACTTCGGATTCTAGCATTGGAAGAAAGGGTTGAACACCCTTCCCTGGGACACAACCTTCTACCTCCTGCTTAGATGCCAGCTGTCCCTGCTTTGGGCCACAGTGACATGGGCTCTTCTGGATGTTAGGATGCACAGAAAATCTAAGGCCCTGGCATCCAGACTTTGGCCGTCACAGACCTAGACAGGGCAGTGATTTTTCTTTTTCCTTTTACCAGATAAAGACATTTAAAAATATACAGTTGAAAGGGAGGCATCTACCATACTCAAAGATCATGATTTATAAAAAGCCATTCTTATAAAATGTCAAAGAGCTGTAATGGGGCCAGGGAGATAGCTGAATAGAATAAGCATTTGTCTGGCAAGTGCAGCGTCCTGAGTTCAATCCCTGATACCAGAAGAAAAAAAAAAAAAGGCTATGATGTCAGAATAAAAGGCAAGACTTTAAACGGAATAATTTTTGCTTTCTTTTTCAAATTCTCACATTTTGCCCTTGTTCCTGCCAGTCCATGAAGACAAGTCAACAGCTTATCACCTGGAGCTTGGCGGCAACCAGCTCTAAAACGTCTACTGGGGCAGTGTGACCCTCAGCAGCTCCCTTGGTCCCCACCCTCGAGGGCAAACCATCATGCAAACATAGACCGAGCTGATGACTAAAGCGCCTGCTTAGGCAGAGCTGAGAGGCCAGGTTCGATTCCGGGGGTGCCTTGTGGGGGGTCTCACCCCCAAGGTGTGCTGAGAGGGCAATTGAGATTGGGTATGATGGCCTCACACCTGTAATCCCAGCACTTGGGAGACTGAAAACAGGAGATCACCACAGTCCAAGCTACATAGCGAGACTCTGCAGACCCTGGAGACCCTCACTAAATACAGAAAAGAAAAGAAAAGAAAAAAAAGAAGACCATGCAAACATGGCAGTGAGAGGAGGGCATTAAGCAGAACCTACTGCCTGGGCCCCTGACACAACTCAAGAGTAAGTGAAGCCACAGACGTGACTGACGAAAATTCCAGAGCGAAGATGTTGTAACCATTAACGATGGCGATAGCAAACAAACTGACTAGGCAACCGTCCCAGATGAACGCACTAATTAGGGCATGCGCACTAATTAAAATGCACAGCGGCTCAATTTCTTCTGAATGTGAAATGTGAAGTGGGGCAAACCGCGATGCCCTGGAGAGCAGAGCCCGACAGAGGCGAGCCCGGCCGCAAGCACGGAGGCCGAGGTCTAGCCCTGCCTTTGCACCTGCAGTAAGCGCTTCCTGTAGCATGGCTTAAGGCCAGCCGATACCCCTGCTTGTGCGCACCGTGAGGAAGGACTTGCAAGCAGAGGCCAGTGGTGACAGGAGGCAGCTACATTTATTGACGACAACAGGAAAACGTGCTGAAGGCAGATCTGTGCCAGCAGAAACGACAATATGGCAACACAAAAGCGGTGCCAGGGCAACGGGGAAGCGTAAAAAGCACGCAGCGCAGATCCAGCTTTCAGCTGCTGGGGAGGGGCCCTGCACCCCACTTGCCTGCCTCTTGTTGGGTTTTTAGGAAAGTCTGGCAGGTGTAATTAGTAACATGGGGAGTCCTCATGGGGAGGGGCTTGTGGCAAGCACTGGGTATGTTTGATCCACAGCTCACCCTGATTAAGCTCCATGTAGCACTGGAGGGAGGGTTGGCCCTGGATACTGTCCAAAATCAAGAGAGCGGAAGGGAGTGGTCTCTCAGTCCCAGTGTCCTATCTGTGTCCCAGGGAAAATCATTTCATTTCTCTGTTGTATTTCCTCTAACATAGATGAGGGATTTACAAAAGGACTGCTTCTTAGGAGGGCTGGCCTGGCTGGGATGTACGTTCACATATTCCTCAGGACCAGCACAGAATTAGCAGGTTGGGAGTTACTCTTTGCTGTCACACTCTTTGCTTCTGGGTGCCTAAACTTGCCAGTCTGCCAGGGGGCTTGTATGCCGGGACTCTTCCTGCTGGAGGGAGTTCAGTGATCGCTTCAGAACCTCACGGGCCTCTCTGGGAGGGCAGCTGTCAGGAATAGGGAGGAGCTGGTCTTGCAAGGTCAACCAGAAGGTCAGTCTGAAGAGCCCTGGAATTTTTTTTTTTTTTTTTTGGACTGGGGATAGAACTCAGGACCTTGCACTTGCCAGGCAGGTGCTTGTGCCACTGAACTATCTACCCCACCCAAGCCTTGGGATTTTGATTCTGTCTCCTGAGAGTCAAAAGTACATGGAACAAATGGGACAATGCATTCTCACAGCCTGAAAGGCCCTCATTAAATCTTGGTCCTCCTGATTTACCCTCAGACTCTCTGTAGTCTGCCTGGGTCTCAGCAGGCCTCCTCTTATCATGGAGCTGATAATGCCAGCCCTACTAGGTCATGTCAAGATGGAAAGGAAACAATGTAGCCCCCCGGAGTGCACCTCTACCACCAAAGAAGGCAGGTCACAGCCTAGCAAGGGAGCTGGGCTGCCGAGGAATGGAAGGAGCTGGAGGGCCTTTGCCCTCGCCTGATCACCCACAGTGGAGTGTGTCCTGGGTTGTGGTTTTGGGTTGCTGGCTCGGAACAGTGGGTTTTATGTTCTTCACTATGCCACAGCAAGGAACCTTGCACTCTGGGGGTCACTAACTAGTGCTCGGCTTCTTCAGACAATACCACCCTCATTCCCTGATGGCTTCTGCATTATCTGAGAAAGATCGCCCTGATTTACATCACATTAGACCTTTGCAAGGTCCTGTGTTTAAGCCCCAGTACAACAACAACAAAAAAAAATTTCCCGGGCTCTTCAGACTGACCTACTGGTTGACCTTGCGAGACGAGCTGCTCCCTATTCCTGACAGCTGCCCTTCCCAGAGAGGCCCGTGAGGTTCTGAAGCGATCACCGAACTCCCTCTGGCAGGAAGAGTCCCAGCATACAAGCCCCAGGCAGACTGGCAAGTTTAGGTACCCAGAGGCATAGGGTGTGACAGGGAAAAGGAACTCCCAGCCTGCTAGACGTTAGGAGTGCCAAGTCTGTGGTCTCACAACAGGGAGGAACTAAGTCCCAAGCCAAAGGAGGAGGTTAAGAGAGTTTTATTAGAAATACGAAGAACAGGTACAGATTTCCAGCAGGGGTCCCAAGTGGGTGGCCACTGAAGCTCGTTGTTAAAGAGTGTTTTACACAGCAAAATCACAACATAGATACAAGACATAGCACAGACAATCCATAGAAATGGTGGCAAGCCTGTGAGATGTGGCCACAACAAGCTATTTGTATCCCTGAAGTTCTAAAACTTTCACCATCACTGACATAAAGGATTATAAGTATATCTGCTTGGCTAGTGGTGATCTGCTAGAGAAACGAAGCACATAGCAAGAGGGAACAGCTCGAATCCTTCATCATTAGCTTTAGCTTATTCATAATGATTAACACAGAAAGAACAAAGGCATTTCTGGGAGGGGATGAGAGCTTGGGTCTGGCGCTTCTGTCACTCATACACACGGCTGATGTCCCAGCCAGGCTTAGGGGGCCAGGCGGAGTTCATCACGGTAGAATCTCAGGCAGCTATTTACCTCCAAGGAGCCTCGTAGGCCTGGCCATCGCTTCTCCGTCTCGAGGCCAGCTCTCTTCAGAGACACTTTCAGCCACATTTCTTTACTTTTTTTTTTTTTTTTTGCAGAGCTGGGGTTCAAACTCATGACCTTGCACTTGCTGGGCAGGCACTTGTGCTACAGAGCTATCTCCCAGCCCAAGCCACATTTCTGATGTGTCTCATCTTTCACCCTGGCCCTCTCAAGGGCCTGATCCTTCCCTCTCTGACTGTCTATTAATCTCTATCTTAACTGTCTGCAGTAACGGAACCTAGCATTTCCAGTTTTGACAGTCTGACATTCAGGTCAGACTTGCTCTAATCAAGGGCTCAGGTGTCCTGGGTGTGCTCCATGGACCAGCAGCACTGGGGCACTGTTAGAAATGAGGAGTCTCGGGCCTCACACCAAATCTTTTAGACAGAAGCTGCATGTTAACTAGATGCTTCCTATGACCCTAGAATCACACACAGAACTTTTTTCTATTGAAACAGGACCTTGCCATGTAGCGTAGGCTGATCCTGAACCAGCTATATAGCTAAGACTGGCCTCAAACTCATGGTGATCCTCTTGCCTCAGCCTCCTAAATGCTAGGTTTATAGGTACTCACCACCACTCCCAGCTGAGGCTTTTTAAAAGCGTGCATTTCCAAGAGCTAGAGTCTCAAATGCTAAAGACCGAGTCGCAAGCCGGGCGTGGTGGCGCATGCCTGTAATCCCAGCACTTTGGAGGCTGAGGCAGGAGGATCAGTGCGAGTTCGAGACCAGCCTGGGCTACAAAAGTGAGCTCAAGGCCAGCTTGAGCTGCATAGTGAGACCCTGTCTCAAAAAAACAAAAAAAAAGAAAAAAAGAAAATAAAATAAAAGACCGAGTCGCAGTAGTAGAGGGAAGCCCCCTAAAATGTGTTTTTAAAATATGTTTCAAAAGCTTGTTTTCTTTTGGTCCCTGTCCTCAAGAAACTTCCAATCCTTTCTGGCCAGAATCAGCAAATGGCTTTACTTGCCAACAGCTGTCGCTGCAGCCAGTGGGCCCCTTCCTTCCCCACAGGCCATACTGGAACGCCTTCACCCAGGCACTGCCTTGCATTAAATTCCACAGTACACTGATGAATGTGGCAGCGTGGCTTCAGTCGGAGTTCTCCCGTGCAGAGGATTTCCCATCCCCCAGTGCTCCGCCCCAGCTCACCTGGACGCTTAGACTGCAGTTCTCATCTCAGCAGCAGCGCTCCTAAGTCTTGTTTTCTCCTGATCCTCACCCTTAATCTGATACAAATTAAGAAGGAATGAATGAAACAAGGGAGCAAGAAGGTCAAAAATTAAGCTGTATTAAAAGCCTACCATGTCTCAGGCTCACCCCACCCCCAAGACAATTTAAGGCTGTATTATTTTTGTTCCTGTTTTAACAAGTGGAGACGCTGGCTAGTGTAGCTCAGTGACAGTGCTTTGCTCAAGGGCCACCCACCTCCAAGTGACAACAAAAGCTCATATTGGTTCAACACCCTCCAAAATCCAGGATTCTCAGTAGATTTAATACTAACGTCTTTCACATCCCTTCTACAGCCTCAACTTTCCTGCCCCACACATTATATCAGTAACATTTTTTAAGAGTAATCCCAGCTCTTGGGAGGCTGTAAACAGGTGGATCACTATGAGTCCAGTCTAGTAGCGAGACCCTGAACACCCTGTAGACCCTTCCCTAAAATACAAAAAAAAAAAAAAAAAAAGATTATTCACATCCCATAAAATTCAACTTAGTGGCTCTTGGTATATTCACAATATTACAATGGCATCAATTACCTATTTCCATCTCCAAAAGGGCCCCTGAACAAACTAGCAGTCGCCTCCCTCCTAGCCCTTCCTATAGTTCTGACACCTACCTTATGCATCCATAGATCTACCTACTCTGGATGTTACATGTAAATGAAATCAGACGCTATGTGGTCTCTGTATCTGGCTCTTTTCACTTAGCGTAATGTTTTCAAGGTTCATGTATATTGGAGCACGTATCAGTGCTTCGTTTTTATAGCAGCCCATTGTAAAGGCTTACTATGTTTTATTTAGCTTCTTGAAGAAATGCTGTATGAATAACGCTTCTATATTCATGTAGAATTACTTGTATGGACTTGTGTTTAATTTTTAATGTACATATCCAGGAGTAGAGTTCCTGGACCATATAGTAGTATCTCTGTTTAACTTCTTTTATTTTTACTTTTTCAGTACTGGGAATAGAACTCAGAGACCTCACACTGAGCTCTATTAGCAGCCTTGTTTTTAGAAAACTATTTTTAACTTAAGATGTGGTCTGGCTAGGTCACTAAGTTACCGGGGCTAAGCTCAAACTGGTGCTCCTCCCGCCTCTGCCTTTCAGAGTGCTAGGATTACAATCATGTGCTGTGACATCCAGCTGGAGCTTAACTTTTCTAAATGCTGAACTGTCCTCCAAGGAGGTGACGTCATCCTGCACTTCCACCAGCCATGTAGGAGTGTTCCAACGTCTCCACAACCTTGCCCACACTTCTGATTATGTGTCACCGGAGGACAATCATGACAGCGTCTGTGGAGTGGTTTCTCAGTGTAATTTTCATTTGCATTCTCCTAATGACTAATGATGTTAAATATCTTTTCATGCACTTATGGGTTCTTTGTATGGCCATCTGGAGAAAGTATTCAAACCCTCTTTCCATTTATTTAGGATATTTATCATTCATTGTTGAGCTACCAAGTATTCTTATATTTATATCATGGATAAAAGGCCTTTATCATACATGATTTGCAATTTTTTTCTCCCATATGTAGACTTTTCATTTTTTATATACACTTTGAAGAACAAAAGCTTTTAGTTTTTGTGAAGATTTATCCTTTTTAAAAATTTATCTTTTTTTTTCTTCAGGCATCATATCTAATAAACCACCGCCTAAATAAAGGTCATAATGATTTATGCCTGTTTTTTAAAAGTTTTGTAGTTTTATGTTGAGGTCCTTGGTCCACCTGGAGTGTTTCTGTTTTTGTTTCTTTGTCTTCAGCACTGGGGATGAGGTGGGGTCTTCCCACTAACCCACATTCCCAGCCCTTTTTTATTTCTGATTTTGAGACAGAGTCTAAGTAACTAGGTCTCCCCTCCTGCCCCATGAGCACATCTCAAGCTGGCAATCCACCTGCTTCAGCTTCCTAATGTTCTGGGATTACAGCTTAGACAATCGTATGCAGCATGGAGTTAATTTTTATGTGTGGTATGAGGTAGCCTTTCACACGGAGATATCCAGTTGTCCCCATATTGATTGTCAAAAAGACTGTTTTCTCTCTCACTGAGCTGTCTCAATCCCCTTGTCAAAAATCATTTGGTCATAAGTATATTGGTCTACTTCTGAACTTTCTATTCTACTCTATTGATATATACATTTATAGTTATTCCACTACCACACTGTCCTGATGACTGTAGCTTTGTAGTATGCTTTAAAATTGGCAAAATAAGATAGTTGTACAGATAGTTTCTCTTCGTTCATTGAAAAGAAAGTGTTGTGCTAATATTGTATAACCAAAATATCAATTCCATATCTTTTGCTCTGAATAACTGATATGAAGTCAGCAATATACAATTTATCAAATACTGTAACAGTCTCATGAGCCTGATGTGAAATTCCATTTCATTGTTATGTTCATCTTCTTTTCTCATTAAAATAAAACAAAATGGAGAAGCATGAGTACGCCAACTTTGTTGCATTTTTCCAGGATAATATTTTTATCTTGGTTGCAGGTATGCAAGACTTACAATTCCCTTATTTAATTTATCTAAGTGAACAACTTAATGTTGAATGATAGTTTCTCCTATCAAGCTACTATTGATCATTACTGATTTTTCTTTTTAATTTTAGATATTGGATTTTTAACTCCAGGATTGTGTGTGTGTGTGTGTGTGTGTGTGTGTGTGTGTGTGTGTGAGAGAGAGAGAGAGAGAGAGAGAGAGAGAGAGACAGGCTCAGCCTGCCCTGGGGGTGGGGCTGGCACAGCAGGTAATGCTAGGGATCAAACCTAGGTCCCTGTGCTTTGCCTTTGTTTGCCTAAGCTGGCGCTTTAGACTGCTAAGCTATCTCGCTGGCCCTCTTTGACATATTTTAAAGTTGAATTAATTTCATTGTATAGTAAGTCTAACAGTTAGATTTTCTCAGGGACAGTTTCAGTTGACCTAGGGTTCATTATTTTGTTCATTCTGTATGGGCCACACATTGTTGTCAGATACACAGATGATGTAGAGATAGAGACAGAGATATAGGGGTAGAGATAGATACTGCCATATATGCATATTTATTTTTAATTTTTATTAGTATGTATTTGCCATACACAGAGCTCACACCCACCATAGGGAATCTGCACCTGTGCGTAATATGTCTTACTTATCTTTCCCCTACTTCTCTCCCCTCCCTTCAATCCTTCTTCCCCTCCTCGCTTACAGAGGCTTTGCTTTCATTTCTCCCCTCCACGCTTTGTCGCTTAGCCCTCTCCCTTCCTCCCCTTCCCTTCCCCCTTGCTTCCTCTCCAACTGGAGCATGCTCCTCCTGCCCCTGTCATCTGCCCTCCATTCTGCCCCTTGTTTACCCTTAGAGTTCCTACACCAGAGAATCAACATGACGTCTAAACGTATGAGTCTTAGTTACTTCACTTAAGAGTATGGTCTCATGATATTTCCATTTATCAACAAATGACTCAAGTGCATCCTTCTTTATAGCAGACTATTGCATATAAATCTCCCATTTTCTTTGTCTCTTCATCTGTTGATGAGCATATGGGCTGTTTCCAAGATTTAGTTATGAAAATTGTACGGTTACAAATATGGATGCATACATCGCGGGTATGACGATTTTAAACCTTTGGGAAAGATTTCTAGAGGGGCAATAGTTGAGTGAAGTGGAACCTCTAGTTTTAGTTTTTAAAGGGACCTCAATACTGATTTCCGTAGTGGTTACATCAGTCTACACCTTCACCAACGGGTTCCCTTTGCCCCCACAGACTTGCTAGTATTTGTTATCAGTTGATTTCTTGATAATAGCCATTATTTCTGGAATGAGATGGACTCTTAGCATTATTTTAATTTGCATTACTCAAATGACTGCAATATATATTTTCCATGCCAAATATTCTGTCCCCCCCCCAGGCCCATTTTATTTTTTTTTTGTTGAAAATTTCAAATTTTTAAAAATATAATCTGGCAACTCCAGACACCAGGCTCCCCTCCTCTCCCTGGGCTTGTTCCTATTGCTCTGTCACTGTCATGGCTGCTACTGTTACTTGTCTGCTAGATAGCTGTGGTGCATTAACTCTGTAAAGCCTGCATTCTTTATCATGGATGGGCTCTGTTCAGTGAATTTAGTGATCAGCTAAAGAATACACAGAAGGGGCCTAGCAGGATAGCTCAGTGGTCTAAAGCACCTGCTTAGGAAAGCTTAGGCGGCTACAGGGACGGTGGTTCGATCCCCGGCACCACATGCTGTGCCAGCCCTGCCCTCAAGGCAGGCTGAGCCGGCCATAAAAATGAATAAACAAGCAAACAAAAGCTCTGAAACAAAATAAAATAAAGAATAGACAGAAATTTCCCTAAATGTCTGAAACCAGTAAGTCTCCTGCCAACCACCTTTGCCAAGGGCTTTTCTGTGTACGTCTTTCACCGTGGCTTCATCAGGTAGTTTACAAGTCTGACTTCACCTTCCCTCCCTGCCTTTGTACAGATTCAAAGTCAGCCAAAGGTGAGAAACCAGAGCTTTCCTGGGTCTCTCCCGAGCACATGTGCAGCTCTGCTCATGCACATGGCCTTCTAGGTTGCCAGGAATTTGTACGAGGTTTTCAGTCTTCTACAAACATTTGATACCCCAGTTTGGTTTTTATGATTTTTCTTGAGATAGGGTCTTACCACTTAGTTCAGAGGGGCACTGAGCTTACTACAGAGCCAAAATGACCTCCCACTTGCGGCAAACCTCCTGTCTCAGTCTCCTGAGTGCCAGAATTACAAGCACTGGCCAGCATGCCTGACTTTGGTTTTGATTTCAAACTGAGCTTTTTGTTACTCCCAGCTGGAATTGCTGCCTTAGAGAACTGCCTCTGATTTTGGGGGGTAGGGGTTGGGAGGGATGGACAGAGAAAATTCTGAGTCAGATCAAATAAAACCAACCTCTGAGAATGAAGCTTTAGAGGTGATCTCCAGACCAGTCACCCTGTGACAGTTGTCTGCCAGTGAGGTTTTTTAGAAAGCGCCAAGCCAAAGTTGGCTCCTGATGATGGCTGGTCTTAAGAGCCTGCCCTAGCTGCAAGTTGGTTTCCCAGGTGACTGTGGAGATGAGGGAGGGGTGGCACAGGGCAAGGTGAACCGCTGCAGTATTTTTAGTGCCGTTCAACAGTTTCTCTAAAGTCCGTATTTCCTGATTGGTGTAAACCTTTGATTAATGTGCAGAGTTCTGAGAAGGTTTATTTTAACCATGTTGGCCAGGATTCTTGTTGCTTTTATGCAAGAGTGAAGTTTTTACGCCATCACCCTGTACATGTATCTCTTGAAGGAATACTCCTAGGTATTACTTTGATTTAATCCTACACCTTATTGCTTTGTTCCTTTAGTAAGTAAATTACAAAAGCCAAAGGGCAAGTATGGGGGAAAAAAAAAAAAGAAAAACTAATTTTCTACAAGTTTCTTTGTGCTTCAGTGCTACATACAAGGTAGACCTAAGATGTTTCCTTCCAAAGAAATCATTATAAATCCAGACACAGTCTTTCAAGGTCTGTGCTGGCCATGAAGCAACAGGGCTGAGGACATGTTTGATCCAGGGGTATGGGAAGAACATGTGTGACACTGTAAGAAAAGAGGGTTTCTATACCGGAGTTTGCTACAGAGAAAAGAGCAGAGCTTCCAAACAGAGCAGGCCTGCGGTAAGAACTCGACCCTAATTTCACTTCAGCTGGCGTTCACCATGTCTCACCAGCTCTCCTCAAATGGCAAAGGCTGAGAGGAAGGGCATGCAGGACAAAGGTATCATCTGGGCATTCCCCAAACTGAAGTAGGTGACAGGTAACTAGTGGCTGATGATTCACTCTTGGTGGATGTCTCCAGCCAATTCCAGAAGGCATTGTGTTTCCAGGAGGGGCTGGAAGAAGATTTGCATGTGTGACCTCATGCAGAGGCTCCCGCTTCAGAGCATATAAGGAGAAGGAAAGTCTCTGCCGGAGAGTTGGCTGTGGTCAGTCTCATCAGCATTAGATTCCTCGCTTGCCACACAGCTCCAGACCATGGCCGGCCTGCGCTCTGTGTTTCCACCATTGGGGCTATTCCTGTACCTCGGACTACACCTTTCTTCTGCCAACTTTACAAACTACAGCAACAACTGCACAGTCTTTGATAAGGTCGTCACCACCGAAATGCCAGGATTGGAGATCAAGTCAGAAGATTTTGAAGACAACACAATCTACACAAGTGAGTATAAGCCGTTGTTCCTGTCGTCTTGTGATCTCTGGGGGGTGTCAGAACCTGCTCCCCCTTCCAGCTCTCAGCTCTGTAGTGCATGTGTTTCTGAGCCAGATGGGAGTTGGGGGAAGAAAGAAAAGGGAGAATGTCTGTGAGATTGGGTTGAGGGGACTAGCTATGCATAGTCTCTGTCCAAACCCAAGCCACAGAAGGCATAAAGTTGCAATACTTGGCTTAAATGAACCCCACCCAGTGAGAATGCATTTTCTGACTTCACTAAAGTGTGATAGTACTTGTCCACTGACGAAACTATTCCACAGAAGTGAATCAAGAGACAGTATAGGGACAGGTGGGATGGCTCAGTGGTCTAAAGCACCTGCTTGGGAAAGCTTGGGTGGCTTCAGGGACTGCGGTTCGATCCCCGGCACTACATGCTGCACAAGCCCTGCTCTCGGGGTGGGCTGAGCCAGCCATAAAAAATAAGTGAATAAACAAACAAAGGTTCTTAAACAAGGAAAAAAAAAAAAATTTTAAATTCTTAAAAAAAAAAAAAAAAAAAAGAGAGAGAGACTGTACAACTCCAGGAGGTTCTTACTGTTTGCATTTTTCCTGTGTGAGTGAAAGCTCCAAAGACCCAGACAGCAAGGAAAACATTACTATTCCATCTTCAGTGTGAGAAGCCTGAAGCCAAGAAAAGTTAAGTAACTCACACAAGGTTTCGCTGATAGTAAGTGGCAGAACCAGCTTTTTTCATTCTTAGTCTGAAGCTTTCCTCAGGAATGTCCGGAAAGCTTTGCATCAGTTCTCCTTTGGGGGTCCCCCGACCTACAGACCAAGGGTTATCCTTTCTGGTTGGCTTCTTCACAGCAACACTCGCTTTATATGTGTGAAAGCTTTTAGTGTTTGGATTCACTTTCCAGGTAGATCTCTTTACGGTTCCTGTTTTGTAGGTCTCCATGCAGAGGCACAAATGCTAAGGAACGGATGCAGGTCACAAAGCCACTGCATTGTGAAACTGAGATACGAACCAGCATTCCACTGACAGTGACCTTTCCCTCGGAGCACAGCTCTTGATTACAGATAATAATAAGAGTCAACGCTTCCTATTGTGTGCTGGGTATTGTTCGTGGCAGATGCTATTATCTTCCCTTTTTATAGAGCTGAGACATAGGAAGTTAAAATTTTACTCAAGATCTTTAGAGTATAACTGAGCTAAGATCTAAAGATAACTAAGCTAAGACTTGTCCTGCTTCAGATCCAGTCTTCTTCAAAGACTAAGCAAATTTTGCAGAGACCACCATGGGGACAGCCACAGCCAGGGCCTATGGGCTCCCAGACATCACAAGCGAGCAGCCTGCCACGTCTCCACACATTCTCATCTGTCTTGGCTTTTAGTCTTTTCTTGGGACTGTCAGTAATGCTTCTGTTATGATGAGACTGATGATGCTCCACCCCCTCGGGCAGTGGCTGTGGCTGTGACTGTTCTACCAGAGCAGGAAGGATGATCTTGTCATTCGAGATGGGATATATATATATATATATATATATATATATATATATATATGAATCGCAAGCCTGACTACACAAGACGTTATGGGTCTCTGATGGAAGATCATACATCACAAAATGAATTTTGCTCCTAAAATAGGAGAAGGAGAGGCTCTTATGTGAAGATACCATAGAGATATGGGAGGCTTCGGGAAGGAAGAGAATAAGAGAAGGAAGACATGGGTTAAAGAATGCTCATAGCAGTGGCAGAAGTGCCCCGTGGGGCCAGGAAAAGGGAAAAGAGGAAAAGAACGCAGGCTCCTTTGAATGCCTGCACACACTACACGCTGTCAGGGGCCGCTCAGGGCATGTTGTGCGCTAGAGCTCTGTGGTCCTCTCAGCGCAGGAATGCCTCCGGGCGAGGGTCAAAATCCTGTCTTCAGGGACCGGAAGAGCCAGGTTCGAGTGTTCACCTATGATCCGCAGCGGGCTCCATGATGCCTTGCAGAGTGTCCCTGCCAGGGCTGGCAACTTCTGAGGACTCCTAGCAAGTGCCCCCAGGCTGGTGCCTTTCCTTATTCTGGTTTTGAAATCCTTTTGCATCTTAGCATGGGGTCAGGATTGATAAATCGTATATAAATGGCTTGGCAGATCCTAACAGCAATAGCCAAGGCAATATTTTAGAACAGGTTCCCTGATCTCGTTTTGATATCAGGGAAAGAAATATCGAAGGCAGTAATACTTTCATTCAGACTCTGCTGGATCAACTGTTTTGTTTTTGTGAGCAGGGGAAATGTAATTTGCCTGTCTTTCCTTCTGAACTAAGCTGTAAGGCATCACACAACACTGAATGTGCTACCTTTTAAATAGATCAACAAAAGCTTATTTTGTGCCCTTGCAATGTCAGATACTGTCACAGGCAAACCCACAGGACAGAATTAAGTGTTCCAGTAAGTGTGATAGGAAGAGTCCTAATTTCGTCCAGAGGAGAGACACAGGCAGAATCTTGGGGTGAAACTGAGGGTGAGATGTAGAATGAGAAAGAATTTCAGAAAGGCAGCAAGTCACAAGCAAAGGCTGGGGCGGGTTGGTCGGGGTGGGCTCAGGGCAATGCAGAGTGGGGGCAGCCAGCTGCCGGGAGTGCAGAGGGCAAGCAGTGTGAAGCTGGGCACTGAGAGCCCTGAGCACCAGGTACTGGGCATTATTATGGCTCGGACAGAGGCACAAACACTGGATGAAGGATGAAATATTTAGATGCAGTCGAAGGATAGACATTTGGAAGAGGGGAGCATATCCTGAAGGACAGGCTGTGCGAGGACATCGGTCTGGCACCATAGCAGGTCACAAGCCAGCCTAGGGGAAAAGAAGCTCCTGATATCCAGAGAATACAGGTGATGAGGAGAGGAGAAAGGAGGGCGGCTCACCGTAGAGTGAAAGGGAGAGAGCCACAGAGGGCTGACAGGCTTGATGACTGTGTGACACCGTCATGTATCACTGCCACCACACCATGTTGCACAGATGTAGGGCAAATGTCAGCTGTTCCCTGTGAGATCTGAGTCATCTGTCCTTGATTGGCAAAGCAGAGAACAGGCCAGAGAAGAGAAGTACAGTGGGCTAACGGTAATTTAATAATTACAATTTATCTGATAAGTGTCATGCATTAAAATTTGTAGATTCTTCTCTTTAATCTTCCCAGAAAACTTTCCAGATAGGTAATGTGAGCCCAGAGAATGGGTGATAATCTCAGAACCAAGGCAATGTAGAGTGGCCAATCAGGAAACTTGCTTTTATTTGCACAATGGTATTACAGGCTGCTAAGTTAGATAGAAATTAACAAATGGTCAGAGAAGGACTGGGCCCGCAAAGATGTCAGCACAAAACTGAGACATCAGAGCTGTGGCTCAAGGAACTCTGAAGGGAGGTAGGCCTCAGGATGGAGAGGCAAGGTCAGCCAGGTCCAAGAGCTAAGCAGGATTTGAGATCTCACTGTAATTAGTACCCTGGCCCAGGGGGCCCAGACGGGCATCAGAAACATAGGTGGGTGCCCAGAACCCCCAAATCCATATACCTCTCCCTCCCCAAAAGGCTTTCGATCCTTCCAAGTACACTTGCTATGGGACTTGCTTCCTACCTGATCAATACTAGCTAAGCAGCTATATGTGTATTCTTATCGGTTGATTATAACCCAATCTACAGTGTACCCATGTTGTAATTTTGCTATGTAAAACCCCTGACAAAGGGCTTGGTGGCCACCCATTTAGGACCCCTCTTGGAAAGCCACAGGCTATTTTCCTTCCCTTTATTTTAAATAAAACTCTTGGCCGGGCGTGGTGGCGCACGCCTGTAATACCAGCACTTGGGAGGCTGAGGCAGGAGGATCAGTGTGAGTCTGAGACCAGCCTGGGCTACAAAAGTGAGCTCAAGGCCAGCCTGAACTTCATCTCGAGACCCTGTCTCCAAAAAAAGGGCAAAAAAGAAAAAGAAACTCTCCTGATTTCTCCTCTGGTTCAAGACTTCATTCGCCCGTGTTGTGGGACCATGAACTCGGCATGTTTGCATCTAGCAGGTGGCGAGTTACTTTTTCCTCCAACAGCAGCACGGCCACAACACCCCACAGGGCTGAGGCAGGAGGGTGGAATGAGGCTAGTGTGGGCCATTTAGCAACGTAGCAAGCTCCTGTTTCTAGATGAAAAATAAAAGAGGTGGAAATGTACTTCAGTGCGTAGGCCCTGGGTTCGACTCCCAGTACCACAGTGAAAAGAAAGAAAAAGAATAAGAAAGGACGGGAAGGGGGAAATCTGCTGTCCGCGATGAACAGTAAGAATGAGAACTGGAAGTGACAGGGCTTGCTCCAAAGCATCACAGGCAGAGTGCAGACCCAGGGCTGCCTGACGGACCTGTTGTGCTACATAGCCCATATTCTTTGCTTTCTGAAGGAGAAATCTTGGAAGGAATTTAAGGCAGTTGAGAGGCCACCTGGAGAGAAAACTGTCTAATGTTGTGAGTTGTGCTCACAAGGGACCTTCTAAGGGAGGAAGAACATCACACAGGATTGCCTTGAAATTCCTTCCCCAGGGCCTGCTGGAATGCTGACATTAACAAGAATCCTAAGGGCCCCTGTAAAAGTTTCCCTGACTGGGTCAAAGGGAGACTTCCCTGAGAGGAAAACAATGTGACTCAGAACAGGTCCCTTTGCTCCACCATCCCACCCCAGCCACAGAGACCAAGGCAATTCGCATCTGGGGCCAGGCACAGGGCTTTGCTTTTACGTGGCATTAGAGTTCCCTTTGCTTCACAGAGCACTTCCTGAGTCCACCTGACCCTTTCACCTACACCAAACACCCACAATCCTTGTACTGAGAGGCTGCCCAAACCGGCCCTAACCAGCCCCGACCAGCACTAAGGAAAGGTCTTCTGTGCGTCTTTCACAGCAGAAACTTTAGAAAATACAAGAAAATTGGAAAAAAAAAACCAAAAACCACCTGTGATATCACTGTCAAGAAATCACCACATTTCATGACTTGTATTTCTTTCTAGACATCCTTCAACTTCTTTCACAAAGACGGGACCATGCAGTATATACTCACTCCTTGCAACCTCTTCTCACTCTTTCTTTCTTTCTTTCTTTCTTTCTTTCTTTCTTTCTTTCTTTCTTTCTTTATTTCTTTATTTGGTACAGGATCTCACTACACAGCTCAGACTCACAGTGATTCTCCCATCGCAGCAGCCCCAGCACTGGGGTTACAGGCATGCACCACCATGCCTGCTTTCAGTGGCCAGCATGCAGCACCAAGGATTGAACCCAGATCCTTGCAGTTGCCAGGCAGGCACTTAGACCCCTGAGCTATCTCCCCAGCCCTTACACTTAATTTTCATCTTCTGCTCTTACCCCTTGGCTCACATAGCAGATGGCTGACGGATCTCCTCCCCTTTCCTCCTAGTTTGGGTTCCTGTGAGTGACAATGTTAGTATGGTGGTCCTACAACTCGTGGACAAGGACAACAACTCTGTGGGCCTCTGCCAAGGAGATGAGGACTGCAATGGCAGCGCTCTGTACCACTTGACTCACTCTAAGGACACGTTCCTCAACGCAACTTGTGTTCTAAACTCCAAGGACACCGCCGACAGGCTGAAGTAAGGACTTTCCTGGTTTTGCTTTGGACTTCTAAATTTTTTATTTTGGGTTTTGCAGCTTTGCACTGATGCAGGAAGACTAAAACTAGATTTTGGATATGATGCCATTTTATACCAAAAGGGCAGATCTGACGATCAGGTTGTGTCCACTGTCCACAGCCTAAGCTCAGAGGGTTATGCAGATGGTGGTACTGTCCAGCCATCCTGCCCTCTGCAGCCAGGCTCTAGGCCTACTCAGACGTAACTGGCTTTGGAGGAGGCACTATTCTGCCCACAGTAGGAAATACAAGAACACAATCCGAAGGAGCTGCTCCTTAGCAGCCTGAAAGGACAGCGCTTGCTTGCTTACAACCCAGCCGCTTGCTTGCAACCCAGCGGCGGCTGCGTGGGTGATGACTTTCCTTTCATCTCACCTCATCAGAGCCTGCGTTCTGCATGCAGCACAGGTGAAATTCGAAACTCTGACAATGTGCAAGAGTAACAAGGCAGCGCCATTGGCCATGGTTTCCAGACCCCTCCTGGGTCATGCACCTCGCTTCTCTGCTAGTTCAGGAGGCGGATGCTCAGGGTCCCAATCAGCAAGAGGCAGGGGTATAGGGAGCAACAACTCCACTGTGAGGGCACTGTGCTGAATAGGGCAGACATGGGATGCTCGAGGTTCCATCCATCACGAAGTCGGAAAGGCCCACACAGAAATAATTCCTGAGGCGAAGCCTCACTACCTCAGCCTTCCCTGCCAGGCCGGACTCTGTTTGTCTTTCTCCTAACTTCCTCTCCTTCTTCAGAGCACCTGTGGTCACTGTGATCAACAACCTAACAGACCAGTTGATCACTGACTTGAAACCTGTCTCTCCGAGGACAGTGCAAGCGCCCTGAGGCTCAGAACCAAACTGATCATGTTTGCTGCTGTCCTCTCAGCCCCAAGCATAACGACTGGCCCGCAGGGATCCTCCTTACTCACGTCACACGCACAAACAGGGGTCTGATATTAGAATGTGGCCTTTGCTAGAACAACAACAGAGCCAGCTGTATGGGTCATCCAAGGAGCACTGTGCACCTATGATGGGTCAGGCGTTGTTGACGAGCAGTGGGCCTCAGCAGAATACGGTGCAGGCCAGAGACCCGAGCGTGTTAGCGACCACAGGGAGAAACAACCTTAGAGAGAAAGTTACCAGGGAGTCTCTGAGCAGATGGGGCCAGGACAGCTGTTATGGACAGAGGGGCTGGCTTAGACAGGGGCGTGGCCCAGCCTAGGGGGACTTCAGGGTGGTAAAGCTGGAGGGAAGACGAGGGTGGGAGAGGTGGTGTGGAGATAAGGCTGCAGAGGGTCTTCGTCAGTACAGTATAGAACGGACTTGTATTTAATATCTGCTAATCCAGAGAAAGTAAGCACAGAAGGGGTAAAGAGGGTGGGACACTCCAGAGGAGCAGAGTGGTGAGTGGGAGCCCCGCAGATGAGGTCCTCACCATCTCACCATTTCTCTCTCTCTCTCCCGCTCTCTCTCTCTGATTTGCCCTCCAGAGTCTTCCTGGTCGATTTCAACAACTTGGCAGAGTTTGTCTCTCAGAATATAGAAACAAAAGGTGAGTTCTTCTGTAGCCCTTTTGCATATTTGTCTGTAAACTCAATCAGCCTGCAGAATGACTTTTTGCACACTCTAGGAAAAAAAATGTTTTCTTATCCTGTGATACTCAGATATCAGTTAAGTCGCCCAGTAGCTGGCACCCACATAAGATTTGCCCAACCTCCCACCACAATGCCCTATAGAGAACAGAAGCCCTCCTCAAGAGTTCAGCAAATTCTCACAATTTCATGGGCACCTTTAGCTCCACAGAGCTGTTTCTATTCAATATTACACAGACATTAACATGAAAATCAGCATCCTCTCCCAGTTCCACAAAGAACCCTCCCTCATACAAATCCCTCACTGGATATAAAAGACTTCATCAAAAGGTGTTAAAGGGAAAGAGGGTAAAGGGTGAGGAGTTATACCCCAAAAATGGATTGATCTCATAGAAATATTAATAATTTCACTTTCACCAGGAATTTTCTCTGGCTTTTCACAGGCTCTAGCCCCGATCTTCACACTCCTCTGAGCCTATTCACCCTTCCTTATCCTCAGTTGCCCCTTTCTTTTTCTTTTCCCTGTAAAGTATTAAAGCAATTAAAAAAAAAAAAAAAGGTTCAGGAAGGTAGGCTCTCACCTAAGACCACCTACAAGTTGCAGACTCCAATTCCACATTAATGCTATTCCCCACTTTTCTTAAAACTAAAGAAATAATTTTTAACCAAGTTTTTAAATACAAGAGTCAACCAAGAACAAGAACTAGTGGTCTTCTCTCAGGATCCAGATGACAGGACTTCCTTGTGAGCTCCGAGCACTGAGAGGAAGGCCTACACACACCGAGGGGAACTTCCAGCATACTGTCTGTTTTCTTGCCAGTCATGCACTACAAAATGTACTCAAAGAGGATAATTATTTCCAACAATAAATTTTGCAGTGATTACTCCTAGTGAGATTACTACCTGAATGTCTTAATAGTTCCTTTCCTAACTTTCAGTCTGAGAAGACTGGGATGTTATTTTCTGCCTTGAGGACATTTCTGAACTGAACACACACATCAAAGCTAGGAGAGGGAGCATCCTCCAGGCATACAGGAGGCTGCCTTGAGCCCAGACAAATCACTGGACATTTCCCATCCTCCTGATTCTCTGGTCCCTTCTAAGGTCCACTCAGACCCTTGAAGGTATCACTGCCAGCTCCCCTTTCCCAGGATCAGCTAGGCTCCAGCCTGTACACCTGGCTTTCTCTGCTTCTCTGCAAAGTAACCACAGAGAAGCAGCATTGTTGGGTGAGACCCCTGTGTGTGAAAGTGACCAGTGCCTCACAAGCTAGAGAGGGAGGTGGGGACGTGGACAGGCCGTCCTTCCACTGACTCTACCACAAAATGGCAGTCCTCAGGACTGAACAATTTTCAGTACTTACAAGCCCTTGAAATCAGCAAGGACATAAAATTGTGCTGTTCTGAATGAGACTACACTAATTAATCTAATAACAAGGCGACACCCTCAAGCCAAAACTAAATCCAAGGTTGTATCAGTTCAGTAGGCCTCTGCCTCCCCTCACTCACTTAAGGACTGCACAGACCTTAAAGGTGTCTTTGTGTGACTCAAAACAAAGTCCCTTCACTTGACCCCCTCCTCTGCAAACACCTGACCTGGCACTGCAGAGGTACTGAGTGAATTTTACTGTTGAACTAAATCTATCTAATTAGCTTCTTTTTTCTAGTGCCCAGCCACCATTCAAAAGAAATTGTGACACTTTTTTGTTTGTTTGTTTGTTTGTTTGTTCCTTCCAGGGACAACTATAACCTCAACCACCAGCCCTTCCACCAATAACCTGAACACAACTGTGACTATGGCTGCAACAATGAGCACAGCTCAAACCACGAGCACAGCCCAAAATGAGACCTCAACCCAAACTGAGAACAGTGCACTAACTGAGACCTGGACCCAAACTGAGAACACAGCCCAAACCAAAAAGAGCACAGTCCAGACCAAGACCACAGCTCAAACTAAAACCACAACCCAAAATCTGGCTGTGAGAGCTTTCAGCAGCCCCCTCGCAGGTGCCATGCACATCCTGCTCGTGCTTCTTACCAGCAAGCTCCTCTTCTAAAGGAAACCAGCAGAGCAGTTCCTCAGCTTCCAGGCTAGCCTCCCATGCTGAGGAGCTAGGCTAGGGCTTACACATAGGTGGGCCAAGGCCTCACATTCTCATGGTGTACAATTTCACTGCTGCTACTTGAGGCCAAGGACTGGGGCCCTTGCTGGTGGGCATGGGTCACTCCCATGTTCAACTGGATCCTTCAGGAGGACACAAACTATGCCCTCTAAAAGTGCACAGACCTAGCCTGACGATAGCCTGCAATCCCACTTTTGAGTTTAACATGCTCACAGTCAATCTGAACTTTTTTTCATAGCCAAAGGATTCTTCCACGCTTCCTTTCTGGAGGAAGGCTCTTCCCTTATGTTCAAGATGATCTGATCTCAGATTTCTGGCCAAAACCTACTCAGGTGACATAGAGTTCCTATGACTGTGTGACCGAAGGAAAAGAAAGAAATAGCTTTGAGGCTACTGCAGCTTCTGATCTTATCCCTAAGAGCAGATTCCTGAGGACAAGAGGATAACAGGATGATGACCCACCTTAGCAGAACAAACCATGACAGGACCAAATAAATGAGCCTTAGGACAAGAAGAATGATGGTATTAAATTCAACATTGTCTTCAATGAATGGTTAACTTACAATTTACTGAATGTTATCAAATCACCTATATTTTTATTTTTATTTTACTTTTATTTTTATTTTTATTTTTGAGACAGGGTTTTGCTATGTAGTGCAGGCTGGGCTTGAACTCACTGCAAAGCTCAGGCTGACCTCAAGATTATAATGACCCTCCTGCCTCAACAACCCACAATGCTGTGACTGTAGGCAGCACTATCACACCTGGCTTAAATCCTATTTCATTTATGTACTAAAATTTTAATAAAAATTATGTATGTGTGTATGTTTCCAAAGCTAGATCTAAGTGTTAAGTTTTCATTTTCCTCAAGTCCAAATTGGTCACTTTGCTCTCAACAGTAATTTTCACTAAGAAATACACAAAATATTTGTATTTCTAATACAACAGTATGCTAAAAAAAAAAAAAATGGCATTTCCAGTATTAGGCTTGTAATAAGTGAAAATGTTTTAACAATGAGACTAAATTTTAGAGTGTAAATATATTTTCTTCCGGTCCCTAAATTGTGCATCCTTAAAATTCCAGAGCTCAGCTTCCTTCCCCACTAGCACACCAGCATGATCACTCACATGACTTACTGGTGCCTATAACTGAGCAAAGCCTCCAGGCAGCCATTGGCCAGCTTATTCACACACACTTGGCTTAACTGAGTTAGTGTCATAGAGACAGGTCATCTGTGATCCTTTGCTGATGTCCAAAAAGATACTGGATAGAAATACAAACCAGTTCCCCGCTCCAGTCTCAGCCATCTCAAGACAGGATGGAGTTCACAGGTCAACACTACAATGTGCCATTTCCAAAAGGGCTGAGCAGGTAGAGAGAGTCATGCAAAATGCAGAGATTTTAGCCAGATATGATGCACACACCTGGAATCCCTGGGAGGTAAGGCAGGAGGGTCACTGACAGCCTGAGGCCATCCTGGCCTCAGATTAAATAGTGAATTGAAGGCCTGTCTGAACTGCAGAGTGAGACCCAGCCTCAAAAAAAAAAAAAAGAAAAAGAAAAAAAAGTGACAGCATTTGGTGCCAGTGCCCTCAAAGAGGTGGCACAGAGGACGCAGTTAAGATGAAGGTGTTCAGATGTTAGGACAGAGCAGAAGTCCAGTTTCAATGGTCTACTAACTGCTGGCCTGGGGACAATGGCATGCTCCCAACCTCTTCCCAGAGCCCATTCATGAGGCTTACTCCGCACCATACTTGAGGGAGGAGCAAGGACCAAAGGCTGAGGAAGTTTATGGGATGAGGAAAGGCCCATAAGTGCCCATCTGATCAATGTTATCTTACATTTCATTATAATTAATATTAAATATCATAAGAAGTATCCTCTTTTATTATACTATTTTTTCAGTTTGTTACGTTTTAGTTTTGCAATACAAGAGATCAAAACCAAGGACATTCTACCACTAAGCTACCTCTCCAACACCTTTTGCTTCATTCTGAGGCAAGGTCTTACTAAACTGGCCAGGCTGTCCTTCAATTTGCAATTGTCCTGCCTCAGCATCCTGAGTAGTTAAAGTTCCTGCTTTTGTTAATATTTTCACCCTCCCCTTAAAAAAGTATGAAAGGGATTTTACCATGTCTTCAAATTCCCCCCCCCCCCTTTTTTAACACATATAGTCTTCCACCTCTCTGAGCACTTCTTAGAAAACTTTGAGAAGTTAACGGAAGCATCTGGGCACTTCCTGTGCTCCTCTCGGCAAGTTTGCACAAAGAATGCATAGAAGGACATTTTGCCTCTTTGCATCTTTGGATCTCCTTTACCCATGTTTACTTGGTTACCTCAGTGAGGAATAGAGTGGCCCAGTGGCCATCTGGCTTTCCCTGTGCAGCTGGCTCTGGAGCTCAGCGTACCACAATCAAATGTTACTGATCCTCAAACACTGGCCACATATCAGCGTTGCTAGGGTTTTCACATGTGCTGTGTAAAATGCTCTTGAAGGATTTTGAAAGTTGCCCAATTATTCTTATATTTATTTTTTATTTTTATATTTAAAGGTAAGTTCAGAGAAGTTACACATATAGCCTCAATCCCAGAGCTAGTGAGTGGCAGGTAGGAATACAGGTCTGCTCTTGAAGACTGCTTCCTCATTTAGCAATGCTGTTTTTCTGACTTGGCTTCGACCTTAGATAGCTGAATGATGTGAAATAACACATACCCTGTTTCACTGAGTACATAGTAAAAACAGTACCATTAATCTTAGGAGCAATAGTTCCTCAACAAAGTGGTAGCTACTATTACAATATGACTCTCTGAGCTCATTCTTCATGAACTTTGTTAAACTTCTTCAATCTTCACAATGATGTATGTCCTCCACTTTGGTATAAGTTCAGCCATTCTTTCTTTAGTCTTTTAGCTCCTTTTTTCTCCTTCTGGAGCATCACTTATGCATGTGTTGGTGCAGTTGAGGGCATTCTACAAGTCTTTGTAACCCTGACCATTTTTCTTCATTCTTTTTTTCTTCCTGCCTCTAACATTGGATAATTTCACTTGACCTATCTCCAAGTTCACTGATTTTGTCATTTAAACATGCTATTGAGCTTCCTAACAAAATTCTAAGTTTAGCTATTATGGTTTTCATCCAAAAAAAATTATTTGGTTTCTGGTTATACCTACTATCTCTTCAATACTATGCTCTGTTGTTCAGACATCATTCTCCTTGTTTCTTTAATACTTTAGCCAAGATTTCCTCTTGCTCTTTGGATATACATACTTAAGATAGTTGACCTGACATCTTTGCCTAGTAAACCCAATTAGTTACTGGGCTTGGGGACAGTTTCTATCAGTGTTTTTCTTTGAATGGACCATACTTTTCTGTTATTTTGTGTTTTATTTTTTGTTGAAAAATGGATATTTATAATGTGACAACTCTAGAAATTTGGTTCTCATACTCACACAGCAATGTTCTCTACTGATCTTGAGCACTACAGATGTATGCTTAGCAACTTCTCTAAACTATATTTTCAGACACTGCAGTCCTTATTTTCGTTGATCACTTCTGTCTCTTTTTGCGATATCTGGATTCGGACAATAGTCTGAAGAATTTTCTAAATGCCAAAAACTAGCAGCTTGGTTTTTTCATTATGAATTGCCCTGTTAGCTCTAAGTGTTTTGCTGTATTCCAGAGTTCTCAGAAAGTTGATTTTGACAAAGTTTGCCAGTTTAATATTTGTATTAAGGGGTCAGTACCTTATACCTGCTTGTTCCACAAATTTCTTTAAAGTCTGAATTTTTCCAGCACTGAATAGCTATTATTGTACTCTGCAAGTCCCTTTGCTCAGCACTGTACATGAATAATCTCCTTCAATCCTCATATTAACCTTATGAAATATAGTAATTTCACAGGTGAGGACACTCAGCTAAGAAAGAGAACTAGTCCCCTGGAGTCACTGAGTTAGCAAGTAGCGATGCTGGGTTTTGAAAACTGGTCTACATCACTTTCGATCACAGACCTGATCCACGACACCCTGAGGGTTCCCAGGTCACTCTTGCATCACCTAGGATTCTCCCAGAACAACTGGCTCCCCGGCTCTCAGGGCAAAGAGCAGGTGTGGGTCCTCTGCTGCCACAACAAACAGCCTGCCTGCCTCAGCTGTAGGCCCCACCATCTGATGCCATCTCCAAGATAAACTGCAGTGAGTAATGACCCAACATCCTAAGAAAGTTTCGTATTTATCTTTCATGGCTTAACCTGGCCCTCATCTCAGGTTCAGCATGGAAGGTATGGCAAATATTGACTTGGCTACAAGCTGGCGCCCCATCAGAGATCTTCTCTGAAGATGGGAATTTCTTAAGAGTTGAAAATCTGAGCAAAAGTCAGAGGAAACACAGAGGCAGCTGAATAAGAACACTGGATTGAGACAGAAATTGTGTTAAATTCTCCTGCTACCAAAGTAGAAAGACTGAAATATGTGTGGGTGTGCGTATAAGTGGGAAATAATTTAACATAGGCTAAAATATCTCCATATTCATCTATACTTACATGACCCCTTGAGTCCGACAAACTCAAGACCTTAGAAAACTTTCTGTGCCGTATTCCGCTTCATTTTGCTCATTGTTAGATAAGGGTTGGCCCAGCTATTTTAACTGTTGTCCAGGCTTAGTTTCTCCAGCATATCCAGATCTAGTTCTAAAAGGGTGCTAAGTAGGCATTGCCTTATGTCACATCTGACCAATGAATGAAGGCCAGAGTAGGGGGCACTGTTTGAGGATTCTGAAGCAAAGCCTAGACTCAGAATGAAGGGTACCATATTGTTCTGGTAACATTTTCCTTAGAGTCAGGAGGCAAGAATTGAACCTGTTCATGTCTCAGGTGTTTGCCACATTTGGTCCGTCTTTATGTCAGAATCAGAAGCACAGCAAAGAGCTCAACAAGAATGGGAACACTCACAGTCCCCGGTTCTCGCGTTTGCCATACTCAGGTCCTCATTCCTTGGAAGGTGATATACAACACCCTACCAACCCATATACACAAAGACAAGGACGCCCACAGGCTGCAGCTCCTAAAAGGAGGAGAAGAAATCAATGGACTAATTATCACTCCCGCCCACTTCCTCAGCTTCTTGGGTTTTCTTGTTCACACATTTCTTGTTCACTGCATTCTTTCTGTTAGAGTCAATTGCTTAGCCTCCCCAAAGAGGTGATCGTTCACTCTGAGAGAGCAGAAAAGATGGGTATTTTCCAAATCCTATTACCTCAAAGATCTTTACCCACCAGAGAGTCTCAAATCTGGTCAATGATACTATTTTTATCCTATCAATCATTCAGAGCAGGAAAAAATTTAGAATGGGCAGAGAATTCAGATCATGTCTTAAGAACTATCAATCCCTGGGCCAAGGTGATTGATAGTAGCATAAGTGCCTGCCTGGCAAGTGCAGGGTCCTGAGTTTGATCCTTATAGAACTTTCGATTGTCACATTGCTTTTTAAAGTAAATACTGAGTACTTCAAAGAAGGAAAAGCACATTGTTTGATAAGATAGCCATATAGTAAGTGGTTACATGTATAACTTCTGGGGCTGGGAAGATAGCTTGGTGGTCTAAGCGCCAGCTTGGCAAGTGCAAGGACCTCGGTTCAATCCCTAGTACCCCATGCTATGCCAGCCCCAGAACCCTGAGCAAAACTGAGTGTGGTGGCACATACCTATAATCCCAGTGCTGGGGAAGCTGAGATAGGAGGATCTCCCTAAGTCTGAGCTATATAGTGAGACCATGTACCAAATAGATAGATAGATAGATAGATAGATAGATAGATAGATAGATAGATAGATAGACAGACAGACTTCTGAAGCCAGACTGCCTTGATTCAATTTCATTTTATTTTTATTAGCTGTGGGAACCTGTACAAGTTATTTAACTTCCATATACCTTGGTTTCCTTCCAAAGAGAACAATATCATCTACTTCTTAAGTTGCTATGAGGATTAAATAAGTTTATATATACCTAAGTTTATATGTTATATAAAGGTATATTAGTGAATACAGTTAAACTATATGTAGTGCATGAAGTTAAATATAAAATATATGTCACCTAGAACAGTATCTAACACAATGTAAGCACTACCTGGATGCTGCTATTTAATATGTGTTACTGACATCACAGTATGGAGCCTGTTCCCACTCTATTTTTACTCTACACTAACAGAGTCAGCTATCTGTAAAAGAAGGCCTATCGAAACCAATCCCTGACCTTAAAAAAACAAACAAGTAAAAACTAATTAAGGTTCCACAAAATGACTCCACTATTATACACTACTGGTGTTCAAATAAAAATCTGGTGAGGGCCCCAGGAGGTGAGCAATGCTCTAACACAGACGTGGCGACAAGCCAGCTCCTTCTGAGCTCAGGTGCGGCCCTGCCCCTGGGAACGTGCCTCCCACGTTCTCCGGCACTGCATCTACTAAGTCTCCTCCTTTCTTGCTCCGGTCTTGGGAAATCCCCTCACCACCTGCACCAACACCGTAGGGAAAACCAAGTATTACAGCAGCCTACACATGTGCAAGTAAAACAGCAAGGACTAAAACGACCAGGTCGCCACTACTCAGAGGCATAGCTACTGGGCAGCTTTTCACAACATTGCTTCCTCCCGCCCCACCTTCACCTCTGCCATTGAAATTTGTGTGTCTGGGGTCAGCACCAAGGCTCTGTTGCATAGCAGAGAATCTACATGGCAGGTAACTGGTGGCGGCTGGGGGGACAGAGTTGTCTAAATCACACCTGACTTCAAGAAAAAGAAACTTGGAGGCTGAGAACTGCAGCTGCTGATCCAATAGCCAGGTGAAAAGAGAAGCTATGGCATTTCCCAAGAGCTACTCTGCATAACAGGCTGGCTTCCCCTTAATGTTCTTTAAATAGTGCCAAGGAAAATTATAATCATTTTGCTTCTGACTGTTGAACTTCTCTGAGTGTGGCTCAGCACTTGGAACATGAAGTGTCTCCATCCCAATTTTATATAAGTTACATCTGTATAAGTAGGTAGAATATGCCTCAAATAAACGGGAAATAACCACATGCAAAAATATTTCTATATTTACCTATGCTTACATAGATATAGGAACTATATGTAAAAATAACTTTAAATGGAGATACTTGAGTTCAATCTACTCAAAAAGCCTTTCATTATGAATGATGATGATATAGCGGAACAAAACTCCCAACCTGAAGGTACCTGGGCCAAACATGTTCTCTGAAACTGAAGAATGAATTTGATGAGCAAACAGAGGCTAAGGATAGATTTATTGGGAGAAAGAAAGCTCCTACCTGAGAGAGGGGCACAGGGAGCACCAGAGTAGGGCGCCCCTGAACCTGTCTTTCCCAGCGATTTTTATAGAGAAAAATCATGAGGTGAGGTGAGTCCAGGGTGGAAAAGAATGGTGGGAATGAGGTGGGACATAACTACGGTCACCCAATAAGATGACAAACACAGTTACTCAGGTAAAATTGATTAAATCCAAGAGGAAATGGGGAAGGAGTCACATAGCAAGCAGGCACGAATACAGGAGTTTTTCCTCTATGGGGCTGGGTTAGTGATTCTCCTAGGAGTCCTCAAGGTGAGAGAGCTCTTTAGAATATCAGTCCCTGATGTCTATCCATGGGGAGGCATATATTTGTTTAATCTTTTGTTTTGGGGTCTGGCCCACGGCAGGAGTCTGTCTCTCTCAAAGTTACAAAGTCATCTTGTCTTCCATATTGTCCTCCTTGAGGACTCCGCCCTGTCTGACTGCCTATAATATTTCTATCTAACACAGCTGCCTACAACAATAATGCATATATAGAATGGACATGAAAAGATCTTTAGAAAATTTTTTAGAAGTTATTTTAATCGTTGAGCCTAATATGTGTTGTTTAAACCAAAGAAACATTCAAATCCTAGCTCTTCAGGCTAGCCAGATAGCTCAGCACACTAAAGCAACTGCTTAGACAGAGTGCAGTGGCTGGGATGTGATCCCCGTCAGGCTGTGCTAGCCCCACCCCCGGGCACACTGAGAATGGATTGAGACTGGAGGTGGTGGCATGCCCCTGTAATCCCGGCGCTTGGGAGGCTGAAAAAAGAAAATCACTATGAGTCTGATCTACATAATGAGACCCTATAGACCCTATACTACTACATTAAAAAAAAATTCTAGCTCTTCCACTTACTTTAAACAAGATCTTTAATCTCCTTAAACCTCATTTATTTATTTGTGTCATGGCTGGCTCAGCCCACCCTGGGGTGGGGGTGCACAGCATGTGGTGTCAGGGATCGAGGAGTGGTCACAGAGCATGCCTTAAGTTTCCTCCGCAGGCGCTTTAGACCACTGAGCCATAAACTCTAGATTCCTCATCAGTAAACTCGAGGCGATTCCCACCCTAAGACAAATGATTAAATGAAACACCAGATGCATCTGGCCAGCACAGTAGTAATCACCAGTCAACAAATGTCACATCCTGAATTTACGCAGACATCAACATAGTCTCAAAGTGGGGAGAATGTGTTAGACCTACGATCTGGCTACACTGCTTTTTCTCTTAACACTTTCTTTCAAGGACAGAGCCTTAACTTTCTCACTAATGCCCTGGGAGTTACTGAGTTACAGCCCCAGTTCAGGATCTTGTTTGCTAAACAACAACAAAACCCATAATAGCCCGGCATGGCAGCGCACACCTGTAATCCCAGCACTTGAGAGGCTCAGGCAGGAGGATCGCTGCGAGTTCAAGACCAGCGTAGGCTACAAAAGTGACCTCAAGGCCAGCCTCAACTGCATAGTGAGACCCTGTCTCAAAAAGACAAAAAAAAAAAAAAAAAAAAAAAAAAAAAAAAAAAAAAAAAAAAATACTGCCTGAGACAGATGAGTTCCGCTCCACATTCCAAGAAGTACAATTCTCCTAGGGGCGAAGACGATGATAAAAAGCATTACCTGAGAGATCACCTAAGGCCCTCTCTGCCCGGGGCAAACCTATACTCCCAAAGCTAGAAAGAGCAATTACAGCAACCTTTATTCTACTGAGATGGAGCTGCATCAGGGTCACTAGCTAACAATAATGTGTCTGTCTAAGAGGAGAGCTATTTACCACCCATCTCTACCTAAACTACTAGCAAGGCCTGTTGATTTGTGTCTAGAAGTGCCCCCCCCCCAGCCTCCTTTAGCCACAGATGGGGTTTTTGAAAGGTGGTTGGATCTAGAGTGCATGATGCTGGTAGCAAGGGGTGTGTAAGAGCACACAAGCGGATTTCTACCTATGCAAGGTGATGGGGAAGGATGACAAGCTGAAGCTTGAAGGAGGTTCAGGTTTTATGAAGGGGATTCAGTGGAGACACAGTGGCAAAGCAGCATTCCAGGCAGAAGGGGCAGTGAAAGCAAAGATCCTGAGGAATGAAACTGACACCTGTGAAAGCTTGAGTGGCCAGAGGGACCGAAACGTGGAGAAGAGCTTGAAGGTGCAAGGCAAGCGGCGGCGGGTAGCTCAAACAGTGCTTGCTGCAGCGGTGGGAGGAGTCTGGATCCCACTCAAAATGCAAGAGGGCTTTTGGGGGAGATAGGAGGCGGGGACAAGATCTGCCTTGCTGTTTTATAAGGATCCCCAGGAGCCAGGGACTGGACCATGTATTCCGCACCCTCTTTCCAGCTTCAGAACACTTCATAGCAGTTGATTATTTTTGGAATAATTTATGACACCAGCCTTCTGAAAATCATACCAAGTCATATAAAGTCACCACCTAGAATACAGTAAGTATTCATAGTAAATACCAGGGCAGATGTGTGTATTTACTTACTTATCCTTCAATTATAATAAAATAAAAATTCAAAAAAGAAAGAAAAAGAACTGCAGAGTATGGAAGAGACCAACATGGAAGCGGGAGACCAGTTAAGAGGTGTATTAGAAACAAAATAAAAGAAAGGTATATTAGAAATCCAGGAAGGAAATAGAAATGGCTCAGATGAAGGCAGTGGCCTCAGAAATGGAGAGATCACAAGACTCTCCTAAGTTGAACGGAAAAGATGAGGGTTGGAGGAGCCAAGGACAGGTACCAGATCTCTGCCTGAAAAAAAGAGTGGACAGCAGTGGCATTTTAAAGGGAGACTGGTGGAGGAATAGGGTTTGAAGGAGAAATCAAAGCTTCATGTTTCAAAAGTTTCATTAACTCGGAGATCCCATGAGATACCATGGCTCTCTCTGGAGTCAAATAAAGATTTTAATGTATAAAAGGCAGCACTAAAAATATTTCTTTTGTGTTTTCCTAACCACAGTATTTATACTTAGGAGAAACAAAAAGAGTTTGGAAACTTGGTTGATGCTCACTTTCATACTGTGTTGGGAATTCTCGTTGAACAATAAGCTGCCGAGTGAGGATGCATTTGGGTTAAGTACTCAGGACTAAGTTTCTTGAGCATCTTTAGGAATGTAGCCTGGCAAGTCGTTTCGTGAGCTAAATGCCAGAGTGGCTCTACTGTTCCGTTTCTGTTGTTAAATCGCTCATTCTTCCGTCTCAGTAGTTGCTGCACACATGTGGGAGTTGCTGGTTTGACTTTTGAAGGAAGCAAACCAACTGATGAGCCACTCAAACACAGATAGGCTCTCTGAAGAAATCCCCCACCTCTCGAGCTGCTTGCCTCCACCCTTCCTTTGTGCAAGCTGCAGTTCTCTGGGCAGTGTTGCGGAGACTTTAAGAATGTTGGTCTAGGACACTTGCCAAAAGTGTCTTACAGGAGAATTTTGCTATGAAGTTAAACTGTGTGAAACTAACAATGACTTTTTTTTCTGTGTGCAAGGGAGGCTTGAAATATATCAGACATAACAAAAGCAAAATGGATCTAATCTGTTCCCAATTTTTAAGATAATATCAATTCTAAGAGGAATTTAAGAGTCAAATGGACCACTCACCATGGATCTGGTGTGCTAGTGGTCATGAGTACACAAGTGATCACAGCATTCGGGCCATTTTCACAACTCATTAGTGGTTCCTCTACCAGTCAACACAATGCACACAACAGCAGAACTCTAGTCATTATGCTCATGGGATACAATGATTTTTTTTTTTTTATCTGCTTACCTTAGAGTTGACTTTAATTTCAAGAATTGTGTTTCTGAGATTTTTACATTTCTCTACCAATGAACCCCCATTTCCCTACTGTAAAAAATACTGCTATTTCATTCCTCCAAAATGGTGCATGTATTGCCACCCAAAAGGCACAATCTCCCTGCATGTCTCCCCAGCCATATCTCTCCTGCTGTCTCCCCATCACCCTTTACACAATAGCGATGTACATATAAGGAGTGGTTGGTTACCAGCACCTGGGACTTGGGTCCTCCTGACACGCCCTCTTCCCCTGCTCACTCTGATGGAGTCTGTCACGTGGGGGCTGCTAGACAAGAGGTTGCCATGGCAAAAAATAGGAAAGAACTGGGTCCTCAGTCCAGCTACCCATGAGGAACTGGATCCTGTCAACAACCACACAAGTGACCCCGGAAGCAGATCCTTTCTGGTCAGCCCCTGAGATATGGTGGCTTGGAAGCAGGGGTCACAGTTAAGCCACCCCTGCCCTGCTGGCCCACACATACACAGATACAACTATGACAATAAATATGGGCTGTTTTGAGTCATGTTTTAAGCTGTTTGGGGCTAATCTGTTACTCATGGGTAGATAATTCACTCACCTGGAAGGGTGGTTATAAGGGTAAAATAGGTAATATAAAAGCTATCTAGTAATACACCCACACCACTGAACACAGAGTGCAGTGTTAGCTGTGTTCTCCTGCCATGCCTCTGTTTCTGCTATCAGCTCCATCAGCTAGGCACTGCAGGCCAATTCCTGCAGTGGCTTTGCTAAGTGGATTCCTTGCTTTCCTCTGTGCAGCTGTTGTTTACCTTCTTTAAAAAACAAACAAAACCTCAACAGTTTCCTGTTCCATAAAGACCACCCACCTGGCCCCACCCTGTACTTCCAAGCCTAATTCACACCTCACCACTACCCTAAATTCATCTATTCACTCTACCCCAAAGATAGTTCACACATCCACACTTAGTAATTCATTTTCACCCTGTCAGTATTCATTCTGTTTTCCCCTAAAGTACAAAACATTTTACCTAGTCTCCACAGGTAAACATTTAGGATTTCCTTCTCAAAGCATCTCCAAACTTTACTAACCCACAGTGGTCTTTTTCTTCCCTTAAATTATAAATATTCATTTATTTGATGTTCAAAGTCATCGGGATATAAAAGAGGCAAAATAAACTTGAGAAAGCATTTGAGTTGAAGGATTTATTTTACAGGTAAAGAAACAAGACCAGAGGTAAGCATGACTCAACTAAACAGTAATAGCTCTCGAACTAAAATTCAAAATATTTGCCCAGGATGGGGGAGAAAGGGGAGGGAAAGAGAGGGAATGAAAAAAGAATTGAGACAAGTTATGTATGCATACCAGCCCTCCTCAAGAAATGTGATTGTTAATGCACTCTAAACATGTGCTAATGAAAACAAAAAAAATTGAAAAAAGAAATCATTAAACTATATAGTGGCTGGGGAGACAGCTCTGTGGCACAAGTGCCTGCCTGGCAAGTGCAAGGTCATGAGTTCAAACCCCAGTCCCGCAAAAAAAAAAATAAATAAATAAAATAAATAAATAATTGCCAATATGTATAAGACACTATAAAATTTCAAAAGTTTTTACCAACATGCCATTCATTTACTTAATGACAACAACATTATCAGCTACTCAGAATAAGGAGGCTGCCCATAAGGAATTCATAGTAGCAAGGAGCAGAGCAACAATGATGTTTTATGTGAAACTGGAATAGCAAAAAGAAAATTACCTCTCCACTGCCCTTGGTCCTTCCAAACTTTCACTCTTCTACTGACTCAGTCATCTCAAAGATTAGATGACAGACAGATGAAATTCTTGCTTTCTTAGGATGGGAAGCAGAAAAAAGAAGAAAAAGCTACCCTGAAGCAAATCCTGAGGCAGGAGCAGGAATATCAATATTACCTTTTAAAATGTTTTTTTTTAATATATCAAATCTGCAAAACCTGGCATTCATAATCTGAAAATACATACTGTCCTTCCTTGAGGTTCTATGTTTTAGAGTCAGAAGAGCCCTAAGTATTTTCAGTTTACAATTTATTGTTGAGTGACCTTAAGGAAGCAGCTTACTCTAATTTTCTTGTCTTTAAAATAGGAATAAGGGGCCCGGCGGGATGGCTCAGTGGTCTAAAGCCCCTCCTTGGGAAAGCTTGGGCGGCTTCAGGGACCGCGGTTCGATCCCCGGCACCACATGCTGCACCAGCCCTGCCCTCAGGGCAAGCTGAGCTGGCCATAAAAATGATTGAATAAACAAATAAAGGTTCTGAAGCAAGAAAAAAAAAAATAAAATAAATAAAAATAAAAACTAAAAAATAAATAAAATAGGAATAAGGGGCCCGGCAGGATGGCTCAGTGGTCTAAAGCGCCTGCTTGGGGAAGCTTGGGCGGCTTCAGGGACTGCAGTTCGATCCCTGGCACCACATGCTGCACCAGCCCTGCCCTCGGGGCGGGCTGAGCCAGCCATAAAAATGAGTGAATAAACAAACAGAGGTTCTGAAACAAGAATAAAAATAATAAATAAAATTTTAAAAATTAAAAAAAATAATAAAAAATAAAATAAAATAGGAATAATACAAGCCGGGCGTGGTGGCTCACGCCTGTAATCCCAGCACTCAGGAGGCTGAGGCAGGAGGATTGGTGCGAGTTCGAGACCAGCCTGAGCTACAAAAGTGAGCTCAAGGCCAGCCTCAACTGCATAGTAAGACCCTGTCTCAAAAAGACAAAAAAAAAAAAGGAATAATACATACTTTGCATGGTATTTGTGAGCATTAAAACCTTAATAAAAGTAAATAAATAAAAAATTTTTAAAAACCTTAATAAACAAGGTTTTCACGTAATCAATACCAAATAACATAAAGGTCATGCTTGATATCTAAAACACATTCAATTTAATTAAGTAGGTCTTACACTGTCAAAATTATAAATAAAATTTCTCCAGTTATTAACTCTCCAAAATACTGTTTGTTTTGCAAACTTTTCTGGAATCCTAATCACTGGATAAATCCTTCTACTATTTAAGGCAGCAACATCCTGAGAATCTATCATGGAGTTATCATGTGGAGAGAAACATAAAACCCTGTATTTAAGAAGTTTAGGATACAAATGGGAATACAGAATAGCTCTTTGTGCAAAGCAAGAAAATACATTCATGTGGATTTAGTCACAAAGATACCAGAACTGAACGCCAAAAATACAGTTCAACCTACACAGGCAAGTTGAATAATTAAAACAAAATTGAATAAAAGCAAGAATTGTATATAGTATGCTGAATACAATAGCAGATACCTTTTATGTTGACTACATTAAGAGGATTCAGAATGTGTGGTTATTCTGCAGTCTTCTGAGATAAAATTACTTAAGTGACCATAACATTCAGGCTTCTAGACAAATACAGTGGTCCCTCAATTATTGAGGAGGTTACATTCCAGACATCCCAGTAAAAAGTGACAATCAGCAAAGTAGCAACATTATATTTTAGTGTGTGTGTGTGTATATATATATATATATACATATATATATATGTGTGTGTGTGTGTGTGTGTGTGTGTGTGTATATACACTAAAGCATATGTACATGCTTTATAAATCCTTCCCAGTCTTATAAACCTTTCCAACACTTTTAGAAACACTTCTAATGTTCTTCACCATTTTCTAAACTCATAAACCTATGTATTTTAACAACATACCTATACACCACAATACTACAAAATCCTGTGACATAGTGAAAAATCTGTGATAAATAATTTAAATTAATATTTTTGAAAACCCATGAAACAGTGAGTTCATGAAAGTCAAACAGTGACATTGCAAGGGACTACTGTATGCATAAAAGAATTTACTGATATTGTATGAAATGTAAAATACATTATATCTCACTGGCAATTCATAGTTCAGTAAACTGGAAAACTGCAAAGAATGTGCACTCAAACTGCATTCACATCAAGTTTTATATGTGTATCAGAAAATACATCACATCACATGAGATTGTGTCTAATTTTCACTGAATAAAGTTGTACTTTTAATGTACTCTAGAAGAAGCAACCAAAGGAGTTCAATCTATTAAGAAATACATTGCCTCTAGATTTTGTGGTCACCTGAATTTTATTTTGAGAAGATTCATGTACAGTATACTATATAAGTATTCTTAACATTCATATTATATCAAAAAATATAAATACTGAAAATGGTCACAAAAAATAGATTTGGTGTAAATAATTTCATACCAAAACATTTCACTGAAAATGATTTCTAATCTACAGATAAAAGACACTCCAGGTTTCCAAGTTTAGCTCACTGTCATCATTTAGTTAAATTATGCCTGTGGGTGTGGTGTATTCTTGCATGGATGGCCATAAGTGACATTCATAGCCATCTGGAGAATTTTTTGTTTGCTATAATGTGAAGAAATTCAAACTCATCAAATTCTTTAAATGTGTTCGTTGAGATTCCTTATGTGCCTTTCATGAAAGATACATGTCCATTTATTTTACTGGTGAGAGACCTGTCATATCTGCACTATGAGTTCTGCAAGAAATTTAACTACACTATGAATAAATTTTAATGAAAAAGTTGAAAAGCCACAAAGAAGTATATATTGGTGGCCATCGCTAAAGAATTCCTCAATCTTGGGCTGGAGAGATAGCTCCGAGGCACAAGTGCCTGCTGGGCAAGTGCAAGGTCGTGAGTTCGGACCTTGGTCCCACCAAAAAAAAAAAAAAAAAAAAGAATTCCTCAATCTTTATTCTATGTAACTATATTACTAATGAATCCTAATCAATTTAAATCTCTAAAATTAAAAAAAAATTACCAAAAAAGACACTTTAAATGATATTCAGAGGGACTAGCATAAAGCTCATTGAGAGAATATATACACAAGGCCCTGGATTTGATCTCCAGCACCATAAAAAGAAAACAAAATGTTCAACATATGTTTAATTTTATTTATTTATTTTTATTTTTACTTCTATTTTTTTGGTGGGACCAGGGTTCAAACTCAAGACCTTTCACTTGCCAAGCAGGCATTTGTGCCACAGAACTAGCTCCCCAGCCCCAAGATACGTCTGATTTTAAAACAGGAACGTTTATAGCAGGGAATACAATGATTTCAATCAATCAGGTATGCCACAACAAAATGTACAGATACAAAAAATTATGTGATGACTTTTACATTGGAAGGGAACAAAGATCTTTTTCAAATATGGAAAGAAACCAGTCTTTTTATATGGTTACTCCTTAAGAACTATTCTCCTTTGTAGACCACAATATTATTATCAGTTTCATATACTTTCACTTTATAAAGAACTCCAACAGGAAGAAATTTCTGGAGATTCTCCCAGATATATACAGCTACATTTTCTGTCGTGCTGTGGGAAACAAAGTAAAGAAGTTCAAAATGCAAATAATAAAAAATATAATTTCATGCTTAATATTTGCAAAAATTTTAGTATCAGGGGACACAGTAAACTAAAACTTTAGAAATCATAAGTAATTTTATAGATGTTTAGATCCAATTCTTTTTAATCTTTATGTACGCCAAGATGGTGACACCTACCTTACTACATCAGCAAAGTATGGCACATCCAGATCCAGGTTCTTGTGATCCAGGGGCTTTGTAATTGCTTCCTACAGAAATAAATAAATAAATAAATAAATAAATAAATAAATAAATAAATGAGAAAAGCCATTGATTCTACTTATGACTCAAATTTCAAAAGGCACCACCTCCAAAAGCCTCCCAATCTTAACATTAACATATTGTTTAGCCATGAACTCGGTACCTGTTATGCATTATATCTTTGTATATGTCTATAAACCGTCTTACAAGTGTAAGTCAGGCCTACCTCCCTGTAAATGATTAGTTATTCTTGTTAATGAAAAACTACAGAGGAGAATTCCTACAGCTTTCTTGAAACACAAGCCACCATGACTCAGAATTTAGTTTCCCACGTTTGAATTCTCTCCCAAAGGCTACAAGAAACATTTCCACAACATTCTTCTCTATAGAACAGTGCCACAATATCACTGGACAACCAAGTTCCCAACTGAGCACTGTATTTTATAAAGTAGCTCTAGGCTGAAATTATATATGTAGTTCTAAATTTCTGCTATGAAGAATAATTTAAGAATGACCTTGAGCTCTGAGAAGAAAAGGCATAAATTTATAAAGACTTGCTTCATAATACTTATATATATTAATGTTTATTTTTTGTTGTTAGTAAGGATTGTACTTGCCTTTCATTTTACATTTCTACTTTTAGCTCTTGAACAAAAATCTATGCATTTATAAAACTGACTTTCCATATTGTATGGTTTTAAGTAATAAGAATAGGGATCACTTCTTGAGCCAAACCAGAATCAAACAGAGGAAATCTCAGATAAATTCATTTTTAAATAGATCAAATGAAGAGATATCTTATGTGAATATCAAGAAAATATAGGGGCTAGGGAAATAGCTCCACAGCACAAGTGCCTGCCTGGCAAGTGCAAGGTCATGAGTTTGAACCCCAGTCATGGAAAGGAAGGAAGGAAAGAAGAGAAGGAAGGAAGGAAGGAAGGAAGGAAGGAAGGAAGGAGGGAATATATCTTAGTTTTATCTTCACACCCTGTCCTGGCCCCAGCTCCTCCAGTGATTTTCACTCAAAATACCATGAGGCACTTTCAGTAATAAGAATGTGGTGTACTTCAGGTACATAAGAGAAAAAACAAGCACACAAAGCATCCTCAAGTGTTCAGTCACAGTTGCTTCGAGCTCTCCAGTATTGCCTTACACTGTGTATTCATATTTTATGTCCCCAGTAAACCCAAGAACTGTCTTCCTATCTTCCTAAAGCTCTCTGAGCACACTGGTATTTGTTTGTTCATTCTTTCTCTTGTTTATTTACTCAACGAACAAGTTTTGAGCACTATTTTTCACACCATACAAAAAGTAACACACATAGTCTGTGGACGATAGCTATCTCTGTTTTCCTAAAACTTAGATCAAAACATTGGTGCAAAACAGGCAAATTTGTTGACTATATGGATAATAGGAAATAAGTAATAATTATTAACATATTTTTTATGAAACATCAAGTTTTATAAGGAGAGCTGCAATAGTTGAAGGGAAGAATTAAGTAAGCAGTTGAAATGATATCGTAACAAAAGAGCTGGGTGAGGGCCAGCCAAATAACTCAACAGACTAAATCTCCTGCTTAGGCAGATGCAGGGACCAGGGTTCGATTCCCAGCATGCAGCGCTGGCCCTGCCCCCTGGGCACACTGAGATGGCCAATGAGACTGGTGTGGTGGCACTTGGGAGGCTGAAAACAGGAGAATCACCACAAATCCAATCTGCGTAGTGAGATCCTATAGATCCTGCACTAAACACATTTTTTTAAAAAAAGGAAAAAGAGCTGAGTGGGAAAGATCTATTCCCACCAGCTTTATATACAACTAACCACATGACCTGGGGAAAATTAGAGAACTGTCTGGCATCTCTTGATCTTAACCTACAAAATAAAATAACTGGTTTGGATAATCTCTTCTAGTACCTCATAATACATGCCTGGCATGGTGACACACACCTGTAATCCCAGAATTCAGCAGGTTGAGGCAGGAGGACTCTGACAGTTTGAAGCCAGCCTGAGCCACATAGTGAGTTCAAGACTAGGCTGAACTACATAGTGAGACTCTGTCTCAAAAATACAAAAATAAAATCTCTTCCAATTCAAGAAGTTTGTGGTAACACAACCAGTAAGTTCTTTATTGAATACCTATGTGTATTCCTATAATGAACTGTCCCAGTAATTACATGATAATTTAGAGTGATTAAGAAAAGATAGAATTAAATATCTATGATTAAAGACACAAGGAATGTTCAGAGGAGTAACAGAAAGCTTTAAGGAGAAAACTATGTCTTGAAGAAAGGGTAGAAGTTGTTAAATGAAAGAAACCAGTATATTCCAACAAGGAACACAAGGTGAGCAGGGTATATGCCTCCCCACTGCTACAACGTAAGCATGACTACCTTCCATTAAGAAGACTTTTAGAGGGCCTGGCAGGATGGCTCAGTGGTCTAAAGCGCCTGCTTAGGAAAGCTTAGGCACCTGTAAGGACCGCGGTTCGATCCCCAGCACCACATGCTGTGCCAGCCCAAGCCGGCCATAAAAATTAAAAAAAAAAAAAGTTCTGAAACAAGAAAAAAAATAAATAAATAAATAAATAATAATAAAAAAGAAAACTTTTAGAAGGTCAAGCAGTTCCTCCAACCAGTCTCTCAGACCCACACCCAACTCCATTTATAAAGCCACAGAACCTCAATAGATAATTGAGGTGGTTAAAAAAAAAACATGCCACCAGACACTTATAGAGAGGACAACACATGACAAGCACCCGGTATGGCATTACCTCCATGTATTTTTTTAGGTCAGTCAAATTCATAACCATCCCTGTAACAGGATCAATCTAAAGAAGAAACAAGAGTGAGTAACCCTAACAGGGTCCCCATCGTAAGCTTCTGGCAGATTATTAAAGGCTGTACAGTGTACACGGTGCCCACATGTGTCAGAGATAATCATCGATCTCAGCACAGAGGCAACATCCCCTTCATGCCCCCGTCACTGTCCAGCTTTCTCCCTGCTTACGCACAGCCTGTTACAGACAACACTGAGCAAGGCGTAGCCTAGAACAGCAGCAGTCACCACACACAAAGGACAACAGTGAAGCAAACAAAACAGTTGGCTGAACAGGGACACAGCATTCTGAGCAAAGCACACAAATATTGGCAGCACATACCTCTCCACGTACTGTCACCACAACTATGGGGAAGGAAAAAAATGCCAAAAAAACAACGTGATTTTTCAACAGACAAACATTCAAGTACAAGTCAGCAATATGAATCATTCAATCTGTAGCTCCCAAAGCTATGCTTACATTTCCCCCCACCTAGTGTGTCCTTTCAGGTAAGGCCCTTTTGTCTATCAAAGCAAGATTCAACTAAGACAGAGAACCTCACTTAGTGGGGGCTTTGGCTGACTAAAGCAAACATGGCTAAACAGGTGTAAATTCTACTCTCAGTGTTGACATACAGGGAGGATCAAGCTGTTCTCTATGTCTACTTGTAGAAGCAGAAAATGGAGGTGTCCCACTACTCATTAAATTGGCCCACTACTTAAAAGTATCTGTCTGAGCAAGAGAACTACTAAAAAAAGAAATAGCTTTCTCCTTGAATAAGAGAAAACTTATCCTTTTATTTTCAATTGGCTAAATATGGCTGATGATTTGTGCCCTATGACTTGTGTTTCCTTTTCAAAAAAAGTTTTTTTCATCTTTATTTCCTTATTTATTTGATATAGGATCTCGCTACACAGCTCAGACTCAGAGAGATCCTCCTGCCTCCTCAGTGCTGGGAGTACAGGCATGTGCCACCACACCTGGTTTCGATGGCCAGCGTGGCATGTGGGGCTGGGGATCAAACTCGGGTCTGTAACCTTATAAAACTGTGCTTATATGAAGCATCTCAAAAATTTTGATTAGCAACTACCTTATAAATTACCAACTTCTTAGCAGCACAATTTGTGATAGCCAAATCCTGGAAACAATCAAAATGCCTATCATCAGGGCCCGGCAGGATGGCTCAGTGGTCTAAAGTGCTTGCTTAGAAAAGCTTAGGCGGCTGCAGGGACCGTGGTTTGATCCCCAGCACCACATGCTGCGCCAGCCCTGCTCTCAGGGCAGGCTGAGCCGGCTATAAAAATGAATAAACAAACAAAAGTTCTGAAACAAGAAAAAAAAATAAAATTAAAAAACAAAACAAAACAAAATGCCTATCATCTGAAGAATGGTTGAAAATATGTGGTATTTTCATAAAATGGAATATTACCAGCTATAAGAAATGATAAACTAGAAAACTTCATATATAAGTGGATGTATCTTAAACGTATATTCATAAGTGAAATAAACCAGACCTACATATGCAAATATCATATAGTCTCCCTAGTGTAAGGACTCAAAAGAATAAATAAATAAATAAATAAATAAATAAATAAATTTTAGGCGGTACCAGGAATCAACCTCAGGATCTTTTGCTTTCTGCATTCTCAACCCTTATAATTTTCTTTAGAAGAGTGACTTAAATACAAAATGCATGTGGAAGAGTTAAAAAAATTAATGTTTACTGAAAGTGTTAATGTCTAATTGCTTGGGCCCGGTGGGATGGCTCAATGGTCTAAAGCGCCTGCTTGGGAAAGCTTGGGCGGCTTCAGGGACCACAGTTTGATCTCCGGCACCACATGCTGCACCAGCCCTGCCCTCGGGCGGGCTGAGCCGGCCATAAAAATGAGTGAATAAACAAACAAAGATTCTGAAACAAGAAAATAAATAAATAAATAGATAAAATTTTTTAAAAAATGTTTAATTGCTTGATCAGTCTTACATACCTATGTCTGTTGATCTATACTGACTTGATGATGAAAATATGTAATGCTAATGCAACCATTGTTAAATTTTTCTTTAAAAATATAAATAAATATATTTTTATATTTATCACCATGTGATTTGTCAGTCCATGTATACACAAAAACAGTTTTAATCATTTTAACATATCTCCTTAAACCCTATAGCGTAATTTTAATATTAGCTTCAGTGACACACAACCAAAGGAAACTGTGTCACAAATTTTTATTATATTCTCTAAAGCCAAAGAAAGAGTTCTTTCTACCATCCTTGGCTTGGACCATCTACAACAGAGTAGACAATTATAAGGTAATTTTAAGACAAATGCAACCAAGACAAGCTTTTCACTTTTAATTTGTATTTCTTGTTCAAAGCACTCACATGGTTCCTAAGATTCCTCCTCATTATACCCATATTTGCCAAACACTCTCACAACCTTACTAAAACTCACAATTTCACCAGTTTTCCCCTCACCTTTATAATTGTGCCCATGGCCATTTGTATTGTTGCATTTCCCAAAGATTTTCAAGTTTTCCTCATCACTCATAGACTTGCTAACCAAAAAGAAGAAAAGAAAGTCGGCGTGATTCATGTCATGTTCAGACACTTTTACTGTTCCTTACATTTATTATTTTCTCTGGTCTTTGAAAGTTTCTACCATTTATTATTACTTTAGCTCATCAAATGGAGAAATCACTTTTATTTCATTATTCATCTACATTTAAGTAACCCATTTATGTCTTCTAATTTCACTACTGTACTACTACCGTAAATTACAGTAAATAAACTTTAAATTCAACCCCCTCTGCTCCACAGAAAGACCCCCATCTGATGGCCCTTTCATTCCATTCAGTAAACATTTACTGGGTACCTCCTATATAAAATGAAAATAGACAATGAAGCAAGAGCATAGACTGATAAACACCAGAGGAAATCTGTCCCTTTAAGCAGCTGAAGATCTCACTCCCTCTGAAAAATAATTAAATGATCTCAGTATCCTCTTTTTAACAGTTTCCCTCAACTCTGACTCAATCAACTATTGCCTACTTAAAATATCTTACCAATCCGTTGCAGGATATTCAAGTTAGGCAAATTTTAAAAATTACAATTGTTAGCTGTTGTTTCAGACAAACACCCATGGATTTGTTTATCTCTACCCACCCAACCAACTTTTCCAGTTTCTATGTCTTTCTCACCCTCATACATTCGATCTTGTTATCCAATCTCCTTCCTTTTGAAAACTTTATTATCCCAACCTCTTTTCACACTTTATTGTTCACAAAGCTTTTGAACAAAGGCATCACCCGACTGTGCACAAAACTGAACACATACAGACTCCAGATAGGGCAGTGGCACGTGTGTGCTGTTCCCTAAAGAAACCCTGTCGCCTATGATAAGGCTTTAAAGCACAACATATAGTCGGGCGTGGTGGCTCATGCCTGTAATCCCAGCACTCGGGAGGCTGAGGCAGAAGGATTGGTGCGAGTTCGAGACCAGCCTGGGCTACAAAAGTGAGCTCAAGGCCAGCCTCAACTGCATAGCGAGACCCTGTCTCAAAAAGACAAAAAAAATAAATAAATAAATAAAGCACAACATAAACCCTTTTCCAGTAATAAATGGATGAGTGCTAGGCCGGCCTTAACAGAATTAAGCTTGCCTAATCTGAGCCTTGTAAACACTCTGTAAACACTAGTGGAGATTTTGTACAGGAGTGTGAGCTACTGTATGTAGTATATCAGCTGTTGGCAACTTCTGGTTATTTTCCTCGGGCCGGCCTGATAGCTCAGCGGCCTAAAGCGCCTGCTCAGGCAGAGCGCAGCAGCCGGGGTTCGACACCTGCTGGGCTGTGCCGGCCCCGGCCCGCGGGGTGCACGCCTGCAATCCCAGCACTTGAGAGCCTGAAAACAAGAGAATCACTAGGAGGCCGATCTAAGTATGTAGTGAGACCCTGAAGACCCCGTCCTAAATACAGAAAATAAATAAATAAAATAAAATTCTCCTCATTTTACAAGAAGCAGAAGTTCCAAGGGTAGAGTTTGCCAGCTTGCCAGCCTGCCAGTGAGGAGCAAAACTCATAAATTTCACTGCAGTCATGCCACCTGAAGGTTAGAACTTCAAACCCCAACTGGGCTGCCTGCTCACTGGCTCTAAGGGCACAGAAGTTGCCAACAGCTAACATACTACATACAGTAGCTCACGCTCCTGTACAAAATCTTTGCTAGTGTTTACCGAGTGTTTACAAGGCTCAGGTTAGGCAAGCTTAATTCTGTTAAACTTAACAGAAAGCCTCAGGAGTTAAGGGACCCTGGAGCAACCGCTCGAGAGCGCCACCTAGGGGTGCGATCGCAGGGTGGCGCACGCTCTCTTGGCTGCGACAACCTACATACCTCACTGCCTCCTCCAGGGCTCCACGGAGTCTGCGCACCACCGCCCTCCCAGACCCGTCCGCTGACGTCACCTCCACTCCCGCCCCCGCTCGACCACGCCCCAGCCCCGCCCACGGCGACGTTTCTGTCGCAACACCCGTGCGTACACCTCACCAGTGCAGCCGATGGCTCGCGCTGAACGAGATGAGGCGAGACACTCGTGCCTGGCGGCGACCGCCCCAACCTGCCGAGTTCATTGTCTCCAGGTGGCGCTAGGCACCGGTGACTCTTGACTCCTCCCACCTCCTGCTGCCAGGGTCGGAGCTGTGCGGGCTCGTACGCCTGCGCAGAGCGGGCTCACTGGCTCCCGGAAGTGCTCCTTCTTTCGCTGTCCGGCGGAGTCCTGAAGTCGGGAGCTCCTCTAGTCCGGTAGCGAAATAGTGACCATACTCGGTCACTTACTTGTCTAAGTGACCTACTAAAGCTTGAAACAATGTTTGCGGAGTTAGTGGCTCAGCGTAAGGTCATGCACAGAACGGCTTGGGGCATGTTCTATGTCCTTCCTTCAGTGACCACTTTAAGCCTTCTCCGTGTAGAAAATCCTGGGTTACAGCAGAACTGAAACTCTTAAGATCTGAGGGCTCCGTGTACTTACAGCGTAAAAGAAGGCGGAATCTGAGAATACCTGTACTACTAGGGGGCTTCCAGAAGTGGTACTATTTTCGGACTATTATTTAATGACTTTCACAAGGAAGATTCGAAAGTCACCCTTCCCCACAAGCATTCGAGGGCCGATCTATCAGATGTTGGGATACAGGGAAAACATGGGTCTATGGATGCACACATCAGCACATCTTGGGTGAATGCAGCCTCCTGGGGAGCAAGAGGATCTCGTTTCCTCAATGTGCTCACTACTTGAAATTCCCAGTACCCCTCATTCTTGTCTGCATTGTCTTATTAAATATGCATTGGATCTACTTACTATGTAGCTGATAATGTTCTAGCACTGAGGAAGATAGCTTGCATTGTACAGTATGTGAGGAAAAATATGATAAAAAGAAAGACAAGTCAGTGATTAATAACATATTAGAAGTCCGGGCGTGGTGGTGCATGCCTGTAATCCCAGCTGCTGGGAAGGCTGAAATCAGGAGGATCATTTCAAGTCTGAACTGCATAGTGAGACCCTGTACCAGAAAATAAATAAAAAATTTTAAAAATAGCAGATTAGAAATTCTTGTACATTTAGAAAAGGAAGATAAAACTATGGTCACAAAAAACCCCGGTAGTGATTTATCTCAAATGTGTTCTTTCGGTAGCTATATATTATGTACATTCTGCCATAAATCTTTTACTAATGTTTATTGGTACGTTTTAGGCATAATGATCACATTCAACACACGGAATTTGTACCTGTACATGATATAGCTTCATTCTTCTTTTTCCCATTCCCTTCCTTTCCATTAAACCCCTTATTCTGCATTAAATTATTAATGTATTCCTCACACATTTTCAAATGTGTATCCCATCTTCCTCATTGTAAAAGAATTGATGTGAGGGGGGTAGGGAGATAGCTCAGTGGACTAAGTGCTTGCCTGGGAAGTGCAAGATCCTGAGTTTGATCCCTTGTACCACGAAAGAGAAGAACAGAACAGAACAGAACAGAACAGAACAGAACAGAACAGAAAAGAAAAGAATTGGTATGGGAGGCCCTATTCACTTATCTTCTAGTTCCTCTCCAAGGGAATTTTCATCTGTTTGAACCTTATTTCCATGCAACAAGAGAGGCCATGTACTCATAGGTGAGGTCACAATGTGTGATCATACCAAAGATGGTTGTGGCTTATTCTTTGGAACTATACTCACCGGGGGGGGGGGGGACCTCCAAATTTGCTGCTCAAGTAGTTGTGTATGCTACAGTATGTACAATTAACAACATATTCTACTTCCTGCCTTCTTATGGAAAGCTAACCCAAGTGCTACTCATCTCTCCCTTTCCCCCTCCCATGTGCACAACACACTCAATTTCCTTGAGTCTGGATACTGGCTCATGACAAGAGTTGAGTTTAGGGAGAAAAGAGACCTGTATTTTTTTTTTTTTCTTGTTTCAGAACCTTTGTTTATTCACTCATTTGTATGGCTGGCTCAGCCCGCTCCGAGGGCAGGGCTGGCACAGCATGTGGTGCCGGGGATTGAACCGCGGTCCCTGAAGCCGCCCAAGCTTTCCCAAGTAGGCGCTCTAGACCACTGAGCCATCCCGCTAGGCCCGAGACCTGTATTTTAAACCTCAGTTCTATGCTCAGTTTACCAACACTTGCACTGTGTCTAGGTTAGAAGATGCCAACCATCAGTTTTGTTTGGAGATGAAATGGTCTTATTCCAGGACTTCATGGGTAGCAGAGCCAAGGCAGAACTCATGCTTAGGTCAAAAATCTTAAGAATATATTGCTAACCTATGTATGTTTGAACTTCACTCCCTGTGCACTAAGATGAAAACTTATAACTAGAAAGATGCCATCAGATCTGTGATTCCCAGAGTATCCTTCAGTGTTAAGGATGATAGAGATAAGATAGACTAAGCCCCCATCTTCTATCTGAGGAAGTCCAACAACTTTAAGTACCTCCTGTGAACAATCAGGGAATTTATACTCTCATGGTTACCTTGGGTTCTGTGCTCCTACATCTGCATTATCTCTGCTTATGCATCTTCTTGCCATTTTAAATCTTGTGTTGTGTTTGACAAAACCAGACATGGGACTTAGTCCTTTTACTTTATTTTTTTCTTTTTCTTTTTATTAGTATATGTTTGCAATACATAATGGTGGCACTCATCATGATTTGTACATGTATATAACACAACCAAATCTTTGTCGGTGTCATTTTCCAATCTCCTACCCTCTTTCCAACCATTCTTCCCCTCCAGATTGAATCCCAAAAATTCTATTACATGAGAGTATGGAGCTGTATATTAGGATGCTATATTAGGATGCTTGCTGGTGTTCTAATTTTTGTAATAGGGAAAACTAGAAACAACTTCAATTTTCACCCCTACAAGTTGTATGTTCTTATTTTTTGCTGTTCATATTTTATTTGGTTATTTGCCTTATTTTATTGATTTTTAGAAATTCTAAGTAAATTTTGATGGCAATCTTTTGTTTCATAACTATCATAAATATTTTCAGCTGAGCAATTATCAATTGTTTAATTTTTCAATGTTCTTTCTGCATTGCAATTTTTTTAAATTTTATTCTAGCATAAGTTATCCATTTTTGCTTTCTCTTTTATGTTTCATTTTTAGGAATGCCTTTCTTACCTTAAAGCACTATATAAAACCTCATATTTTTTGTCTTTATAATTGTATTTCTTTTGATTTTCTCATATACCTGGAATTCTTATTTACATTATCTTTCTTATAAAAGGAAACGATCCCTGTTTGTAATGCTTACTCATCAACCAACATTTTTTCTAAATCATAAATTATTTAATGTATCTGCTATCTGAATTATAATTCCTTTGGCAGATTTTATCCTGGGTTTGATGCTTGCATTCCTTTCATTTTTATATAAAGAGAAAAGTAGATGGCGATCACTTTCTTTTCCCTCTATTTCACAGTGCTATGCTGTCTATTTCCTTTGCCCTTCTAAGGCTATAACACCTCAGGAACTCTGTCGAGAGGATTTTATCTGCCTGCCTTCTTCACAATCTGGATGGCATTCTCCAGGAATCTGTTTTCCATTTGCTTCTTCGAATAGGACTCAACATACTGTCTAATTAAAAATAAGGATTCATATTTACACATATCCCTTTAATATCAGTATAATGGGACTGTAGAGAGCATAGTTAAATGCATGTGTATAGTCCACTGTCTTCTAAAAATCTGTACCACTTTTTAATTTTTTCACTATACTTTTTCTTAAAGTCAGTTGTATTTATCTGGTTCTTTCTGGGGAAAAAATCATAAAATTTGTTATGCATGCAAATAAAATATCTTCAGATCTCAAGTAGTTGAGAGCTAAGTGTTGCTCATTAGCAAGATGAAACTCTTTCCCTAATTACATCTTCTTACATATTTTAATCAGGATTCAGTGATATTTTCCTATTTCAAAACTCATCTTGAATGTCTTAAAACTGACCCAAGGTATACCGCTTTTAATGGTGATTTGTGTAGTGGAGGAAAATGTAAACTTAATTAACATAACATGTTTCTACAAATTATTCAACTGCATCTTTTGAGCTTATTTTCCTCATCTTTCTCCGTTGTTTGCCCATTGCTACCCATTCATTTATGTTAGTCTTTCAAGTCCACCTCTGCTGGAGATGGCCATGCCCATGCTGACATCTGCCACTCTTATTTCTCTCATCATGAGAGACACTATTCTAACCTAAGTCACTTCAGCTGCCAACATGTTTTCTGTTCTCATTCTCTACTAACTCCCACTGTTGTAATCAAGGGCACAGGAAGCAACACCTTGACTAATCAAGCAAAAAATCTTCATGCAGATTTAAAACCAATCCACATGCAAGTGAAACTGTGACCATATCACTAAATAACTTCCAGAGCACAATATATCATCTTTCAAATTTACACTTTTCCTTCAAAATAGCTTTGAGACTACTGCCTCTTTAGTTTGCTCAAAGGAAAGGGAGGAGAGCTGAAATTGGTCAAACTTGCTAGTCTGGACCTGCTGTCAACCTCACCACTGGTATCTCAAATGATAATGGAAGGAACAGGGAGAGTTTAAAAGTGAAGAGAGTATGAGTAATACAAGCTTTTGCTTGCCCAAGTTGGATTGGAAATTGGGACCACCAACTGTAGCAATATCTTCTTTCTGTGGTGCTTGTACAGTTTTCAATGGTAAAAAATTTTTCAAATTTCTCACTGTTCCTTTGTCAGGGATTAGAGCCAAGTGGAGCTCTTCTCATTCTGTCACTCTAGAACTATTGACTCTAGTTAGTCTGTAAAGGTTTCAATGCATAGCCAGCTGGTGCTAAGGCAGATAACATGGCAGAGGATCATCACAGAGGAGAAACAGTGCATTTCAGGGAAGATAGGCAGCAACAAACAGCAGCAGAAGCAGCAGCCCCTGCTGCAACCGCCTTTTCCTATATTGCCACAGTGCAAACCCCCACACAAGACATTTTGTTTGTACAGGACACGTCACTAAAGAGGACTGGGTTGTAAAGTTTAATTAACTCTTAAGGAAAAATTAAGAAGAAACTGACTATGTTGGTCCAGGGTGTATAGGGAAACCTAACCATAAATTCACAGGGGGACTAAATTACATGTTTGGGTACCTTCTTTAGCAACAGTCAACATGCAAAGGGAACATGACTATTTGACTGAAAATTGGAGTCTTACTGAGGAGTGGGTTTTGTGGGTTACTGAAGATAAAGGGAACCACAGAATGTAAGGGTACTGGCAAGGGAGTGACTGAGTGGGCTGTTCCAGGCTGCCAATAAAAACTGGTGCTTAGAAATATGGAGATTATATGGTCTCTAGTGCCACCTGTTGCTCAGCTAAACAAAGAACTACTGGCTTTGCATCCATCCCTAGAGAGGTGTGTACCTGAAGGGTGGAAGAAATGCCTGATTTTAGGGACAGCCCTCAAAACAACCACTCCAAGATGAGTTGAGAGGTGGGAATAGCACCAGATCATCTGTGGGCATGTCTGGAAGTTGCAGCAGCATTTTCTGTAGTCAGCAGAGAAACAGCCAGGTCTCCAAGCATGCCAGAGCTGGGTTCTTGCCCACTCTGAGTATGTTAGGGCCAAAAGTAGCCAGCAGGATGTGATAGAAAAAAAAAAAAGCATTTTTTTCTGATCAAGGTTCTAAGCCCCTCTGTGGCTATTTGTACACTTCCCAGTACCTCTGTCATCCACCTATCTGATGATAGTAATTACCTAACTTCATCTTTTCTTTCATGTTCTCTTATTATTACCTACAGTGAAATATATCTAATAAATGTACATTTAAAACTGTCTTCAAAGTATTGTATCAGGGGGGCCCGGCGAGATGGCTCAGTGGTCTAAAGCGCCTGCTTGGGAAAGCTTGGGCGGCTTCAGGGACCGCGGTTCGATCCCTGGCACCACATGCTGCACCAGCTCTGCTCGCAGGGCAGGCTGAGCCGGCCATAAAAATGAGTGAATAAACAAAGGTTCTGAAACAAGAAAAAAATAAAATAAAATACATTCTTTAAAAAAAAAGTATTATATCAGTACTTGCTTAGTGATATGAAAGAAAAGCTATAAAAATCATTTGTGAGCCAGCCATAGTGGCACATGCCTGTAATGCCAACACTCAGGAAGCTGAGGCAAGAGGATTGTTAAAAGTTCAAGACCAGCCTGGGCTACAAAGTGAGCTCAAGGCCAAACCTGAGCTGCATAGTGAGACCCTGTTTCAAAAGACAAAAAAAGAAAAAAAATCATTTTTGCCAAACTGCATGGCTCTGTGATGCAGTGCCTGGCATGTGTGAGGCCTTTGGTTCAATAAATAAACAAGGAAGAACGAAAATACAAAAGCATGATTATCCCACAGTTTCTAATTTTAATACAAGGTTAAAAACAAAATATGATTTGAAAGCAGGGTGCCCTTTTGTGTTCCTTTTTTACAGAGCACACTTGCTTTAAACCTAGCTCCTAGGCCTGTGGCCATCTCATTGCATGGGTACAAATGTGCCGTGGAACCCGTAAGGCATTTGCACAGGAACCTCTGCTCGGCCCAGTTCTTCAAAGGTCTTGGCATCCAAGATAAGGAGAAAATTGTTCTCATTCTAGAAAAGGGAAAACAAGACTGGAAATGCCCTCCTTTTTCATTAAGTCAGTCTGTGTCTACTATACTAAGAAAGAGACCATGTTTTATTCATTTTTGTATGTAGGTACACTGCCTTGTCTATGAACTCAGTAAATGTTTGCTGAATTGCTACATGGCTTAAAAAGGAAATCACGAATGAAGTTCACACTTAGAAGAAATTTAGTTGTTTATACCAATCACCTTCATAGGTTCTCTTTGAGTCTAGTGATCTCTTTACTTACCTCTTCACAATCTTCTAGGAATCATAGAATTTTTTTTTTCAAATTAGCAATGCCTCTGTTTTTTGTTACTAGTGAAGCTACAGCATTGCAAAGCAGAATGCCATTTGCCCTGATTTAATTATAAGCGTGCCAAGTGCATAACATGAGGACTAGGTCTGTGACAGACATCATTAGTTGATCACAGCACTTTCCCCACCAAACTACTTAAAGCCCTCAGAATCCTGGACCCCAGACAGTCACTAATAATTGATTAAAGCTCATATTCAAAGTGAACCTATTTGTCATAAGATTGCCCCTGACAAGAAGCCAGTTAATGAGTAACATTATGGAGACATGAGACCAGGGCTTCAGATATTAGAGTTTGAGATCATCAGTTCATAGAAATGGGCAGCAGGGATAGTGGTATGAACATTACACAAGAATTCAGAAGATTTAACATTGGCTTTATCCCTGTGAGATCGATACAAATATGCTTCAACTTCTTTAATTTATAAATTCCATATTTATAAAATTATATCCTACAGAGCTGGGCGTGGTGGTGCACACCTGTAATCCCAGCACTCGGGAGGCTGAGGCAGGAGGATCGGTGCAAGTTCGAGACCAGCCTGGGCTACAAAAGTGAGCTCAAGGCCAGCCTGAACTACATAGCAAGACCCTGTCTCAAAAAGACAAAAAATAAATGAATAAATAAATAAATTATATCCTATAAATTTGTTTTAAGGATTAATACATATGGAAATGTTTTGTAAATGACACATTCTTATGCAAATATAAATTGTTATGGTGATTCTACAAATAGAACTTTAAAACAACAACAAGGTATGGATTGTGATAAAAAGGATATATAAACAGAAGAGGAACAGAAGGGAGAAGATGCCATGTGGGAATAAACTATGGCTTGCATCACTAAGTGTCACCTTCAAATGACTTACTGCTATTCTTTTCTGACTAGTGACAGAAACACTTTTACCTGGTTAGCAGTGATCACCACAGAAAGAATAACTCCACCATCTTCTTCCTGTGCTCCTGGTACTGGAACAAAGACAGGTTCTGAAGGATAAAATCCATCTTTTCTCCAAACCTGCAAATACGCCCACACCAAAAAAAGTATTTGAAAAAAAGGCCAGATGTGATTGGAAAGCTTTCTATACTTTTTGTCACATAAAAATGAATTTGTATACCAATAGGATATTGCAACAATTAAAAAATTAGGTTTGATGAGTTGAATTTAGGAGAGAAAAAGACAAAAGCTTTGGCAGTCCCCAAATTCCATCACCACCAAACATAATTTTATTTTTTTCTTTGTCAAACCAGGGACTGAACTCAGAACCTTGAGCTTGCCAGGCAAGCACTTATTCTACTGAATTATCTCTCTAGCCCCTCCAAACTTAATTTTTGTGATAATAATTTTCCATTAACTTAAGATAGAGATATCCCAACACCCTCAACCTCACAATTCTCCTAAAATATCAAGCTTAGTGTTATTTTTATGGACTTGGACTTGGTATCCCTTAGATACCCTAGAGGAAACATAGCCCTAACTTAGGTGATTCTATGCTTTTCAAACTTATAAAATGACTATGCTATTAAGACTATTAAAGAATTTCAAAAGCTACCTAAAGCAAAACAGAAATTAATCTATAGGGTGGAATACGTTTTTAAAAATGTTCAGAGAAGGAAGATTTTTGCTACCTTCAGCGTCTTCTTCACTACATCAACTTTGATCAGAGAATCCCCCACCAAATGCCGAAAGCCACAGCCATAAAAGAAATGATACTTTTTGCCACTGAATTGGCCATAATTGATCTGAGGAAATTCTATGCCTCCTTCCTCTTCTAAGTCTTCATGATGTAGATTCTCATGGACACACCAGATCTAAAAAGGATTCCAAAAAGATCTGAAATGACTGCTTAATTCTCACCAATTTTCTTCAGTGTTTGTTAGGGTCAAAAACCCTGTAAGTTTGTGACATGGCTTAGAGTCTAAAGTTGCATTAACATTTTTATATATTCTTTGTTTTATGAGGATAAATGCATATTATATCCTTGGATTTGTAAATAAACTGTCAAATGGCATAGGAGATAGAAGTGGCATTTTATTCTACTAAAAGTGTTGAAAGCTTACAATGATATGCCTGTGGCAAGCACAACTGATCTTGAAAGTAGGAACAGTCAAAGCCAACATCAGATGCTTAAGCATTTCACAAACATTAGAAAGTTGCATATGTCTGTTTCCAAACACAGAGTCACACAGTGTTCATTTCAACCAAGTTTCTGTGATTTGCATACAAGCAAGATTCCATGACCTAAATCAATGGGGCACTGCATATTCTGGGGAATAGCCAAGAAATAAAGCAGCATCTCTAAAGTTTAAAATCTTCGGTTAGAGACTGGGAAGATAGCTCAGTAGAATAAGCACTTGCCTGGCAAGTGCATGGTCCTGAGTTCAATCCCCAGTACTGAAAAAAAAAAAAAAAAAATCTTTGGGGCTGGGGAGATAGCTCCGAGGCACAAGTGCCTGCTGGGCGAGTGCAAGGTCGTGAGTTCGAACCCTGGTCCCACAAAAAAAAAAAAAAAAAAAAAAAAAAAATCTTCGGTTAGAGTGCATGCATAACATACCTTTCCATCAGCCTGCTTCACAGCACTGGCTGAAGAATAGGACAATGGACTGAAAGTCTCTCCCTCAACAGCATTCACACTAACATCTAAAGGCAAAACAAACCTTCGAGGAAAAGATCTGGTCACTGAATTATAGACCTGTTGGGTAGGAAAAAGATAAATTAAAAAGAAACTTCATTTGTAGGATAACAATACATCTCGACAACTTAGTCAATCAAAATTGTTGGCATTTCTAAGTAATTACATAAATTATAATCTCCACTCATTCATTCAGTCAATAAGACATTGAGTATCTACTATAGGTCAAGCACTTTATTTATTGTGCTGGGTATTTTTTGTCCTCTAAATGGTGGACAACCAAGCTTGAGTGAGCTTCCCTAGAAGACAGCATGTTGTGGAGGACCGCCTCACCAGCTCTCCTTGAAGGAAGAGCACTGTCTCTATTTTTACTGAGCCTGACCCTGTTTTCTTGTATTGATATGTAAGAGCTGGCTAGGACTTTTGTTTATCCTTTCAATTGGCCTTAAGTAATGTATATTGGTCTAGCTAAGGTGTTGGTGATAGTCTTTGAAGGTGGCATGCATGTTTCCCTGGTAACCTATACCTGCTGCTCCTTAATGTGAGCTGGGTTGAGACAGGACAAAGAGCTAATGGTCAGTGCTGCCAGGTGGGAATAAGCCTTCAGACAGAGGCTATGACTTCCTAGGGCTTGAAAGATTACATACATCAAAGCTGAAGCACCAGGGGCCCGGCAGGATGGCTCAGTGGTCTAAAGTGCCTGCTTAGGAAAACATGGGCGGCTGCAGGGACTGTGGTTCAATCCCCAGCACCACATGCTGCGACAGCCCTACCCTCAGGACGGGCTGAGTGGACCATGAAAATAAATAAATAAACAAACAAACAAACAAACAAAAGTTCTGAAACAAGAAAAAAAATAAAATAAAATCCTTAAAAAAAAAAAAGCTGAAGCACCAGACTACCCCAAACATTAGACACTATCTAAATAGTCTTATGCAGATTATTCTCTCTGCATATCCTCTGCAAGTGGCAGATGTAAATGTAGGACCCCTGCCTAGCTCAGCTCACAGCATTCACCTACCTCCCACAATTCTCAGTCATTCCTCCTCAAGCCACTTCTCCACTGAATAAAGCTTGGTGAGGCCTTGAACTGCTCTCTTTGTTCCAGAGAACCATATTTGTGGCTGGACTTAGAGCCCCTTGGCTCCCCAATAGTTATAAATATGTTTTAGTGTCTTTATTTTCGCCATGGGTTACATTGGAAGTGGTAGATTGGAATTACATTGGTGAGATTTCAATAACATAACTTTGGGATTACAAATGCTGACTTCTTGGATCAAACCGAGGACCTAGAAGGGACTCCTACAGCATGTCACACAAGGTGTTAAGAGTAGTTCCACGAGAAATTATGTCCTGTGCAACAACTGGGAAACAACTCATGCTACCTTTCTTCATCTCATACATTTTCCCTTTTGCTAAGTTTTCTTTGTATCCTTTTGCTGTGATCAGAACTCTGAACATATGCCGAACTCTGTGAGTTCCCCTAGAGAATCCTTGAAGTTAGAGATGATCCGGGAAACCCACATACAACTGCATGGTAACTCACTCATCCTTATTTTTCTGTACTTCCAAACCTCCTCCCACTCCCACCCCCAGCCCACCCCCAGTTTGGTGTCTAAAGTAATTTCTTAAGGGTTTCACTCAGCTGGGTTGGAGGGAAACCCTGCCACAGCCTGACCACAGAGATGATGTGTAAGCAGAAAAACCAAACAAAACAAGTACACCTAACAGCCCCGTGGGCAGCAACAAGACTGACAACTCATTATTTGGTCCTTCTCATCTCTATTTGAAGTAGGCATATGTATCCTCTGTGTCCTGTAAAAGGATTCTGAAGTTAGGGGCTGAGGGGACAGCTCTATGGCATACATGCCTGCCTGGCAAGTGCAAGGTCATGAGTTTGAACCCCAGTCCTGAAAGAAAAAAAAAAAAACTGGCTTACAATGTAACCCATGGCGAAAATAAAGACACTAAAACTGAAGTCAAATGTTTTTAAGACTCAGCCTATGCCGTTAGATTCAACACAAGTTTAAGCAAACAAATTTACAGGCTTACACATTACATAGCAGAGTTCCAAATCCAAGAAGAATCTATAGTTTGTTTCCCATTGCCACAGGGCAACAGAAGCAACTAACCAACCAACCAAATCCTGGACAGGAACAGCTGTGGAGAGAAGGTAGGCCTGAAGTGCCATCAGAACCAGAGAGAAAGTACAGACCTGCCAGCAATCTCAGAAGCTCAGATGTTACCCTTCCAAAGTGACTAGGCAGTGCCAGTCAGATAGGTCAGCAGACTAAAGTGCCTGCTTAGGCAGAGCACAGCGGCCAGGCTTTGATCCCTGGCATGCTGTGCCAAGCCTGGCATGCCATGCCCAACCTTGCCCCCAGAGCACACTGTGAAGGCAATAGAAACTGGGCATGGTGGTATGTGCCTGTAATCCCAGCACTTGGGAGGCTGAAAACAAGAGAATCACTACAAATCCTATCTAAGTAGTGAGACCCTGTAGACCATCCTATTTACATTTAAAAAAAGTGACTAGGCAAATGACAATTAAGGAAGACCACCACAGATAGGCCTCCTAAGAAGTTTAAACTCAGTTCGCAGAGGACACAGGCTCTGCACTCCATGGTGAAAAACCAGGCCGGGTGAGTGTTGATATTAAGCCAAATAGTCTATTTCAGTGTTTCTCAACCTGTGGCTCACAACCCCAGTGGGTGTCAAATGACCAAAACACAGGGGTCACCTAAAGCCATCGGAAAATACATATTTAAACCCATGCCCATGGTGAAATGTTATTTATTGGAATTAGTAATAAAAATTTCTCAACATATAAGTATTGTTTTCATGATTAATCACTATGTTTAAATTATGTTTGATTTATAGCAATGAGAATACATAATGCCTATCAGGTATCTACATTCTGAATCATCTGAATCATAACTGTAGCAAAATTACAGTTTTGAAGTAGCCACCAAAATTATTTTTTGGTTTGGGGTCACGGAATTAGAAAGGTTGAGAACCACTGGTCTATTTGAACTTCCACCCCACAGACTTCCATCTGACAGGTGACATCCAGCAGAGACCACCAACGTAAGGAAGGACAGCTGTGACAGTCTATGGTAAACAGAAGTATTTCTGGGGCAGGTAGAGCATGTCACAAACTCACAGGCCCTAATGCAACGCAGAGAAAGTTATGACCTGCTGGATTCAAGGACTGCAGATCTTGGAAATAAATTTTTCAAAAATACATAGGATTTTGTTCTATTTTAAATTTTAGTTTTTTAAAATCAGTTTTCATTTTCCTTTATCAGGTTTTTGGGAGGCTTGGAGATTTTTCTTCTTTTCCTTATTTTTCTTTTCCACTTTCAACTTTTTCCTCCTTTTTCTGTTATACTAGTAAATGCAGAAGAGCTGGGAAGCCAAAGAATGAAAATATAAAACTTGAGAAACTGATCAGAAAAATAATCAATAGACGATGGGAAGGAGAAAAGACAAGTGAGATAAGGGATCATCTCAAGGAACAAAAAGAAATTAACAGTATTAGAAAACAGTCATACAAAATAGTGAACAAGAGAAAGAAGAGGAATAGAAACAGCAAAATTACAGAAAATAAGAAAAAGAATTATTGTGACTAATTTGGTTACCATAAAACTATGGTAACATAGTTGTTATTGTTTTGTTTTCTGGATGCCAACATCTGGGTAGCCTTTGTGTCACTAACAATACTGCAGCCCATTCCCAGACTAGGTACAGAATCAAACTGCAGCCTTCCCTCCCAAATAACAAGACCCAAAGAGCATTGCTGAAAAGCAGACATTAACCTGAGGCCTCCATGCTAGCAACAAAGCTTTCTGGTATAATCGACCTAGAACCCTCAGCATATGCGTGCATGCACCTGCATGCACGAGCACACATCCGCATACAAACACAGAAACATAGACGACAAAGCAAGCAAAGTTTTTGCTTCCAAAAAAAGTCTCAGCTTCCAAAAGCTGATTCATGGGGCACTGGAAAATCAAAAGGGAATCAAAAACGATGGTGCTAAATTGTTAAAAAGGCAGGGCCAGCCAAATAGCTCAGCAGATTAAAGCGCCTGCTTAGGCAGATGCAGTGGCCAGGATTTGATCTCCTGCCTGCTGTGCTGGCCCCACCCCTGGGGCATTCTGAGATGAGTTTGAGACTGGGTGGGGTGGACCACACTTGTAATCCCAGCTTTTGAGAGGCTAAACACAGGCAGATCCTCACAAGTCCAATCTACATAGTGAAACCCTGTAGACCCCGTACTAAGTACAAAAAAATAAATAAATAAAAAATAAAAATAAATAAGGGGGATACCCACTTGAGACCCCCCTCCTGTCACTTTCTTGGACAGGAGCTTTCTTTCTCTCAATAAATATGTTCTGCTCATTAAAAATAAATAAATAAATAAATAAATAAATAAATAAATAAAATTATTCAAAAGGATAAAAGGAGAGGTAACAGAACAGATCAATATGGTGTTTGGTAATGATGGCTAAACAGACAATGGGCCTAATTTTTAAAAATTGATCAGCAGAACTACAAAAGGCACTAATAAAAAGCTAGTTAAACTAAACAAACTACATAAAACGTGAATGACCAGCACAGGAAATAATTTGCGTCCATAAAAAGGTACCAAAAACAAATTCAGGAGGTAAAAAATTCTTTCAAGGCCGGGTGTGGTAATGAACACCTATAATCCCGGCATTCTGGGAGGTTCAGGCAGGAGGATCATTGTACATTTGAGACCAGCCTGGGCTAAAAAGTGAGCTCAAAGCCAACCTGAGGTGCATAGTGAATCCCTGTCTCAAAAAGACAAAAAAAGAAAGAAAACCTTTCAAAAGTGTGGGAGGAGGGCCAGGGATACATAGCTCATTGGCACAGCACCTGGCTGGGAAGCATGAGGGCCTGTGCTTAATTCCTGGTACCAAAAAGAAAGTGTGGGAGATAGAGTAACAGTAACCAACGTGAGAACAGTGTCAGAACTAGAAATGAGGGCTATTGTCCGTTACCAACTAATGAGATTGTAAAAAACCAAAATGAGAACAAGGGTGTTTGGTGGCATGTTCCTGTAATGCAAGCACTCTGGAGGCTGAAGCAGGAAGGCTGCTGTGAGCTGGCAGCAACCTGTGCTACAGTGATCTGAACTACATAGTAGCAAGTTCCTATATCAAAAAAATAAAATAAAAATAAAAAATTCTTAGTAATCTAAGAGTAAAAGAGAACTTTCCCAACCTAATAAAATGTGCCTTTAAAAAATAATTGATGTCCACCTCACAGGTTACACACAAATGTTTTTGATAGTTTTATTCACAGTCACCAAAATTTGTAAGCAACAAAAATGTTCAATAGGTGAATGGAGAGTCCACTGTAGCATATCCACACAGGAGAAAATTATTCAGCAATAAAATAAATGGACCGTTCAAACACAAAAAGACATGAAGGAATTTCAAACGTCTATTGCTTTAAAAAGTCAGTGTGAAGGGGCTGAGAAGATAGCTCCGTGGGACAAGTGCCTGCCTGGCAAATGCAAGGTCATGAGTTTGAACCCCAGTACCAAAAAAAAAAAAAAAAAAAAAAAAAAAAAAAAAAAAAAAAAAAAAAAAAAAAAAAAAAAAAAAAAAAAAAAAAAAAAAAAAAAAAAAAAAAAAAAAAAAAAAAAAAAAAAAAAAAAAAAAAAAAAAAAAAAAAAAAAAAAAAAAAAAAAAAAAAAAAAAAAAAAAAAAAAAAAAAAAAAAAAAAAAAAAAAAAA
>PVJA010006590.1:15059-66932 GCA_004027025.1 Myocastor coypus | reverse complement strand
CTCAGAAAATAAAAATAAAAGAAGAAATAAAAAATAAAATAAAATTATGATTTTAAATCAGGAACTGATACATATGATGCTTGTTTTAGAACAAACCCTCCAGAAATACTAAGACAGGGATTAAAGAGAAATGTAGCCATATTTTAGATATTTAGTTCGAGGTTATTTGTTAGGAAAAGTCAAATCAAGACACTGGAGAGATGAGGATAGAAAGGAAGAAATAGATGACAGAAGTATTTGGGAGGTGTATTTGAAAATACCAGGATTTACACACACATGTGAGTGGTGAGAGAGTCTAGAATGACTTTAGAGTTTCATCCGACAATGATTTCAAGATCCCAGACATCAATAACCAAGGTAACATTAACAAGAGAAAGACAAAGTTGGAGAGATGGAAAGAAGTTTCACACATGTTGAGTCTGAGGTGCCTGTGCCATGGCCTCATGGAAATCAAAACTTGAAGGAAGGGCAGGTGGTGTCAGCAGTAAGTCACTGGGCCCTGGATGATGGTGGAGTATCACGGAAGAACATGAGAGGTGGGAAGATCTGGAACAAAGCTTCAGGGAATTCTGCATGCCAAAGACAAGCTAAGGACTGGGGACATAGCTCAGCGGCACAGCACCTCCCTGGCAAGTCTGAGGTCCTCAGTTGATTCCTGGTCCCAAAAAGGAAAATAAATAAAATAAAATAAAATAAAATAAAACAAGCTAAGAAAACACAGGTCAATGAATCTGGAGAAAAATCAATAAGTGGATGACAAAGAAAACGAGAGAAGAGATTGACAGTATAAAGTGATATCAACTATTAGGTCAAGGAAGGAACTATATGAATATGTTCACATGGAGCCAGATACTGTTGATGTATAGGTGTAGACACACACACACACACACACACACACACACACACACACACAACTGACCTTCCATATTCTAACAAATAAGCTGAGAAGCTGAGCCCAGAAATATTTAATCATGGACAAAGGAAAGAAATACTCTTTAGTGCCAATTTCTTGAATTTTTGTTGCAGAAATGCGAGAGGTTTTCAGCATGCATCGTTGCTATGTTATAAAAGAAAGCTACAAGATGATGCAAGATTATTTGGACTAATAAAATGACACTAAGAAGAGGGAAACAATGTAACACAGATTTATTTTGGCAGAAGCCTGGCTTGGAGGTTAGTGCCAGGAAAGGGAGACTAAGATAAGACAACGCCAAGTAGTTTGAGGTTAGAATAAGAGCAAGATGCAATCTTCATGAAAGGGAAGGGAGGTGTGTGCTTAGAAAGACCATCAACCACACTTGTGTATGACACAGACAGCTCAAGGAAGATGGAGCGGAACTAAAGTCTATGTTTTCAGAGGAGAACACGCGATTTTCGAAGGACCAGTTTTAAAAGAGAAATGGAGGCGACATTTACTATGAAAGTAGTAAAAACCGAAATGCTGCTTGAAATGGAAGGCAGGATGTTTGAGCACCTTGTTGGGGAATTCGACACAAGAAAAAAAAAAAAAAAAAAAAAAAAACATGTACCCATCCACAGGAATTGCTTTTATTGGCTGAATTGGGTCTTTTTTTTTTTTCATGAAAGGATTTATGCATGTTAGGAAAAAAAGGAAAGGACACACAGAAAAGACAGAGGGAGTAACTGAGATCAGTGCTGCTCCTGGAGTGCAGGTTTGTGGATGAATAGTCTGAGGAAGAAGCAGAAGGTTGAAGCCACCAGTGATGGCTCACAGACCCAGTGGACTCCAGGGGAAAGCCTGGTGATCATCTGGGTAGAGGTTAAGGAATGAAACAGCTGGAGCTTCATGTAGACAGCAAAGATGTGGAAGCTGTGGAACTGGGCAATGTGGTCATCAAAATATCAATTCCAATGTTATGGAGTCCATATCAGGGGAGGATAGGACTGTTTGGGACTCCAAGCTCCAAGAGACACTTGCAATTGCAGGGATGATGGATCAGTTGAGTTATCAGTTGCTTATGCATATCCTGTTGCATCAGAATAACATAGGAGCTAAGGTTACATCTGCACCACTTTTCTGACAAGTGTGCAGTAAAGTAAGTCCACTATGGTGTTTGGGATATTATGATAGCTTAAAGGCAGAATATGTAGGCTTTGGGATTGCTTTCAAGACAATCCAGGGGGCAAGGGCCTTGTTTGAAGCATAATCACTTCCACTGGAAATAAGTCTTACAGATTTTCAGGGTGCAATACCAACAGGTTGAAAAGAAGTTACGGAATATAGTAAGAAAGAATTTGCTATTATTAACTTCAGCAAGTTCTTATAGTTCTCTACTTAAAAAATTACAAGCCAGGTGTGGTGGTTCATGCCTATAATTCCAGCACTTGGGAGGCTGAGGCAGGAGGATTGGTGCGAGTTCGAGACCAGCCTGGGCTACAAAAGTGAGCTCAAGGCCAGCCTCAACTGTATAGTGAGACACTGTCAAAAAAAAAAAAAAAAAGACAAAAAAAGCGGGGCAGGGAGATAGCTCCATGGCTGGCAAGTGCAAGTTTGTGAGTTTGAACCCCAGTCTTGTAAAAAAAAAAAAAATTACAATCAGTAAATTTTGGAAAAAAAATATAGAAGTTCATCAAAGCCAAAGTACTGGTGGCGGGGAGGGTGTTTTTAACTTTTTATTTGTTTATTTGGTACAGGGTCCACTTTGCAGCTCAGAGTCGTAGTGAATCTACTATCTTAGCCTCCCCAGCACTAGGATAGCAGGCATGCACCGCCATCCTCAGTTTCAGTGACTGGCTCAGCACCCAAGGCCAGCACTTGTGGTACCAGGGATCAAACTCGGATGCTTGCTCTTGCCAGGGAGACATTTAGGCTGTTGTGCTATTTCCCCGCACCCTGCGTATGCAGTTTAAAGAGTACTGTGTAGTTTGTTTGTTTTTTGTTTGTTTGTTTGTTTTTTTGTTTTTGTTTTTGTTTTTTTTTTTGAGACAGGGTCTCACTATGCAGTTCAGACTGGCCTTGCGCTCACTTTTATAGGCCAGGCTAGTCTCGAACTTACACTGATCCTCCTGCCTCAGCCTCCCAAGTGCTGGGATTACAGGCGTGCGCCACCACGCCAGGCTTAGTACTGTGTAGTTTAAAGAGAAGATAACAGTGGCAGTTTACTGGGTAAACATTAGAACATCCACTAAACACAAAATTATAAAATAAATTGGAAAGGGGAAGCATTCTGGCTTTTGTTCTCTCAATTTGTTAAATTTCAGATTTTACTTTATTTTACATCCAAAGTCGGCACTCTTAATTGAAGTTTAAAAGCTTGATATCATGAAATATTGCTTTTGATTCTTAAGCATTAAGGCCTTAAGTGATACTTATTGTTAAATCTGTGGGAAAATGTGTTAACTCCTTTAAACTCTTGGAAAGCAATGTAAAGTTTATGGAGGAGAACACTGGTGATTTTCAAAAGAATAGTTCTTTTGACGATCACTTCTGACTATGAAGAATTAATGTGAAGTTTCAGAGGGTCCAATTTAATGCCAGTTGCAGCACTTGTGCATGAGAAAGACATTATCATTAAAACAAAATTGAATAACTGACATCAATCACAACAAAAAGAGCAAGAAAAGGTATGAAATAAGGCTGGTGGTTCTCAACTCATCCAGGGCCTAGGTTTGACTACTAACATCTGAAGCTATAATTCTCTATCTTTAGTAAATGATAACAGGTTAAATTTGCAGTGAATAAAACCTACAACTTCTCAGTTCTTCCAATTTTATTACCAAGTATGAATATGTCACATAAAGCAAAAGAGCTGAACAGTTCCATAAAGGGAGGATTAGAAAAGTTTGCACCTAATCATTCTAAAGATAGTCAGTGAAAGAAATTTAGTTCATGTGGTTGCGTAGGTGTTAGCCCCAACTATTTCATCAGAATTAACATTCCACATATATTTTTTGGTCTACTATTTTCTCTTTTGAATTAACCCATTATTATTACACATCAAAAAATACTGTGAGACCCCTCTGTCTGCTGTTTTCATGAAGCCCTAAAACCCGTGTAGATGGGAAATTTTCTCTAAATAAAGCCTTTTAACTCAAATTGGAAGAAGGAGGCTGCCCTTCATTTTATTGCATGTTAACAGAGCTGGGTAGCAAAATGTGTGGCTAAATAAATTGGCTTATTCTTTCAGGCAGTAGCACCCCGTCACTGGAAGAAAGCTAACATCCAATGGGCTCTCGAGGCTGACTGACTCGAGCTGTTTATTTCACAGGTAATTAGTAGAAATCTGTATCTTCTACTAAACGAGTCCTTTCAGAAGAAATAGAAAACATCAGACAAAGAAAAATATGAGTTGATCTTGTCAGCCGCAAGGATTTCTCTGCAGGAGATCTCGCTGTGGCTTTCATTATCACAGAACCAATAGGTGTTGCTATAGAAACTATACTGTTAACAAGCTAACAGAACAAGGCAAAGGCAGATAAATGATGAAATGAAAAGAAAAAAAAAAGAAGAAAAGACTGTAAGGTTTGATTCTGGGAATTGAGTTTCTTGCTTTAAAATCTTTCCTCATCTCCTGGTTTTCCCATTAATATTGCATGGATAATGTCTGACTAGGATAAGAGTAATATAATAAAATTCACATAGCCCTCTTCAGACAAGATCTTGGGCAGTTTTATAATTGCAAATGAAATTAAGGCAACAATAAACCAATGTCTTAAAAATTAGTGCCTTCAATTCAAAAGTAACCCAGAGAAATAACGAATTACTACCTTAACGATAGAAATACCATATATTTGTTATCTACCTATCTCAAATGTATTTTGAGAACCTAGGCAATATAGTAAAAAGATTAAATATATCTCCTCTCCTCAGCCCAGTTAATAATTTGGTACTAAAGAATAAAATAATTCAAGAATGTTTTTGATTTATGCTTATATAAATATGTAAAAAAATTAACATAAAACCATAACCTCAGAGAGTGGAAAAATACCTGAATTTGACCTTTTTTCCTATTAACATTCAGGTTAGATGAAAAGTAGAGCATTATATCAAAAAATATATTTGTAGTACATTTACAAATCAAGCACTCCGAAATTATCAGCTAATTTTTTTTTTCACATTTCTGTTCTACAGTGGCCTTATTTCCAAGCCTAAGGCATTCCTTGAAAAATTCTACACTTTCCAAAAGATTTCTGTGCATTTAGACAGGGAAAAAAATGCCACCATTTCTTTTGACACTACTCCTTAATGGGAAAAGACAGCAGTCACACAAACCCCATTCTTCACTGGCACACATCTTTCAACAGTGCGTGAATATAAATAAGATTACATTAATGTTCAGTGTTCAAATTGCAATGTCTTTTCACCTGATCGATTTCTGTGTCACCATGATATGTCTCCCAATTATGTCTAGAAGTCCCTGAAGAGGTGTCCACAGCAATAACCCAAGGTCCCCCTGCTGCAGCCAGGGGGCTACCTCTTCCCTCTTTTCTGTTTCTCTGGCTCTCCTCTCCAGCACACAAGCTGCAGAAGGTCCTTACCTACTACCCCTATTAAAGGATTGCACCACAAGACCCCCGAGTTCATGAAATGGTAGGAACAATGACTTATACCTCAGCTCCATGCCTGCTTCTACTTATGTAGTACTCTTCAGATAAATACTTTAATATTCATGCAAATAATTAAAGGTAATTTTTGGCAACTCTTCCCTAGAGTTGCCCTCCTTGTGACCAGAGTGACGCAGAGTGCTTATGGAAACAACTCGTGCAGCTTCTATGTCCAAACCTCAGTGAGAGAACACTTGCTTTTTTTCTAATGTCCATTTTTACAAATACTCATACATTATATTATTTAGACACAAAATAACCTCAGTCTTGCAGAGAAAATAAAATATGGTCAGGGACAACATTTGTAAGATAGGCCTCTATCTGTTATTTAGATGACATTTTTTGTTTGAAGCTCCTTGAAGCCACTAATCTCAAGAATGATGTGGTTATAGTCAGTACTTTTTCTAATTACTTAAAATAAGAAATAACAATATGATAGTTTCAAGGCACGTTAGTAGTACATTCACAATAATTGGCACATTGCATTTTGTTGTCCTCATAATAGTTATACAGAGCACAGGGTGTGGATATGATACATTTTCTAATCGATATAGGTAAGGAAAGAAAAAAAAGAAAAAAATTTATTCTCTTTGAACTGAGAGGAAGTAGTTGTATACATAGTCCAATGTTCCATAATTGCATTGGGTTAACTGTGAAGCTGGCAATGTTGGAGGCTGTTGATTTAAGCCTCCTGCAGCTCATCATACTAATCTAGCTCTGCATTTTATGCCTCGTAATTAAGCTTTTCCGCTGGGTGATCAAGGGCAAGTTAAAGCAAGACCTGTATAACAAAACATTCATCTTTTGTATCCTCCAAGGTCAAATCCCCTCAGGATTAACTTTGGAACCATGTACAGTGCTTTCTACAACTGTTGTCAGTGTCAGCCTTCGGGACGAGTCACGGCCATTGCTTGACCAGTTCGCCTTTTGTGAAAGCCTGAGAGAATGTTTTTTTTTCTCTAGATGACTCTCCTTAGACACACTATACTGCATTTATCCTTTTCCTAAGAGGTTCCATAATCTTCTTGACCAGAAAATTTGGGACGCCACTGAGTTATAGGATATTACAGCACAGGTTCTCTTATGTCCGGGGTCCTCACTGACCTTGAAGGGCTAGGACCAAAATGTTGGCTATCCTCAGAGTCCATCTTCTTTCCAATTTTTGGTCTGTTAACTTACATTTTCAACCCTCCAGCAGAGAAGCTTTGTGATACTATTACTCTATAACATAGGTAATTGAGCTTAACATCACTGCCTGTCTGAATATCAAACATTTTTGACTTAACTTGAAATTGGTATTTTCTGTCAATCATTGATATTCTAATAAATCTCTATAGAATGTGATAAAAGCAGTTACACACTTTTACGCAGACATTTAGAAATACAGACATATACAAAATTGCAGCCTGGGCCTGGCGGGATGGCTCAGTGGTCTAACGCGCCTGTTTGGGAGAGCTTGGGAGGCTTCAGGGACAGCAGTTCGATCCCCGGCACAACATGCTGCGCCAGCCCTGCCCTCGGGGCAGGCTGAGCCGACCATAAAAATGAGTGAATAAATAAAGGTTCTGAAACAAGAAATAAATAAATAATTAATTTAAAAAAATTGCAGCTTGTCAAGCTTATGGCTTTTTGCCCAGTTTCTTACTCTCAACTAATACCCTTTTTTTGTGTGTGTTAACCAACCATTTACTTGAGAGAGAGTATAGCAGTAATTCATAGTCAGTACTTTTTGTTTGCAAAGTGAAATGGCTTATTTGAAAAGTTGCTGCAGGCAAAAGGATTCTCCAGTCTAATTAACCTGTGCTCAAGTCTTAGATCCACTTCTGCAAAGAGAGAAAATGGAAGCTTGTGAGTAACATTTGTGTTCTACCTCTACTCTTATCCTTAAAGTTTCAAAGGTCTGAAGGCTAATGTGTAGGCTAGACTCAAACTCAGTAGTGTCCTGTCTGCAGTGTTTCACATTCTGTAATAACGGAGACACCTCAGGGTCCTGATGATACAGAAAACAAGAACAGCTCAAAAGGGAGACAGCAGGGGCAGGATCACAAAAACTATAAGAATATTTATTCACTCTGAGTATAATGATAACTAACAACAGAGACAGAGCTTGCCCCCAAGAATGCTGGAGTTTCACAGTGTCTATCAGTGGCTATGTGAAGAAAAGACTTCTGTGCATGATCCCTCATTCAGGCTTATAAAAACGTGCACATAGCACTGGATACGATTTAACTGCAAACAGCCCACTGCTCTTCATCAAGGAAATGGGATAATAAGTGACAGCATAATCATGGAAGGGAAGATGAGGAAGGACAGAAAATGATAGAACTGAATCCACAAATAGCAAGAGAAAAATACTTCCGATATGCTGAAAGACCTCATATCGCTGTGTAAACAAACATGGTAAAGGTACAAACACAGGAAATCTAAGTGTCAACTGTAGTGTGAAGTTGACTTCTGGAAGGGATGCAGAAAGTTCAGACAGGGCTAAGGTGGATCTCATCTGCTCCTGTAACATAAGTAAAATCATACCTACAATTACAGCACCTGAAAAAAATGACAATGTATCTATTCAGGTTAAATCTGGAAGCTGTACATAAGTGTGTATTGTATTTTAATTTGGCAGCTTGTATTTTTACATTTTTTATATTTAAAATCTCAATTTCATTATTAAAACATCAAATTTATGAATGGGATACAACCTCTGACTTTACCACAGTTAAAAATATTTTCTTGTCTTGCACATTGCCATAGCCAGAGAAGGTCTCTGAGCGGTTGTGTGTGTTGTACAAGGGAGAAACACGGACAGCATCTGTCCTTGAGTGTCACAACACACAATTAGCTCTGACAGGACTCATCTTGTTAGAGGATGAGAGGCCACAGCTTTGAATAAAGATGGCTGGCACTGGGCAGAGGGGTTTCCTTCACTGTCAGGAATTATCTTTCTAATACAAGTGAGAGCTACTGATGGTGGTCCCCTTCTTTCCGTACCACTTTCTCTGGTTCTATTTTCAGAAACCTTTGAAAACTAACTTCATCCATCATGCTGTAAAGCCTTTGTAATCTTGATTGTATCCCATGTCCTTCTGACTGCTGGTGGGAATGTAGTTGCCTAATAAGAATAATGCTGCAATGAATATGGGTTCAAAACCTATTTTTTGGAGAACTTGTTTGCTATTCTTATGGCTTATACATGACATGATTGCTGTACTGTATGCTAACTTTATATTTAGTGTTTTGGGGGACCTCAAACCTGTTTTTCACAGCAGCTACCCCATTTAACATTTCCAAATGAAGCCTGTATTTTAAGGCCTATACAAAGGGTACGTAAGAGTGAAACTCCTTAAGAAGTGAAACTTTCACTCTTCAGTAAGAGTGCAATTCTTCTGCTAGGTGGAACTGGGACACTTACAGAGGGAGAAGCAGAAAGAGCAGCAGGGGAACCATACAAGCCACCAAACGGAGGTGTCACAGGAGATCCAGAAAATGGGAGGAAATCAGGTCCCTGGGCTGAGAAAATCTGCTCCACATCATCACTGGGCCAGAGCGCAGTCATCCACCACATTTGAGCACAATGGTACAGAAACATAGTAGGATCATTTCTAGTTTCTTCCTTCTGACCCAGTATAATATCAGTTTGCCCAGAGAGAATTGGACCAACAATGGAAATTTAAGAGTAATTAATTTTCTTTTACATATTCTTACATTTAAATGACCCTGAAAAATTCTTGAGACAAAATTCTATTGAGCAAACATATACTTATGTTAGGAAAATCCTCTCGACAAATCCTCTTTTCCTTTTGAGTTCTGACTACCAAGTAGGAAGACAATTTTTAACTTACCGGATTAAGTGAGATGGTGGTTACCAACATCCATCACCCCTAGTCAAAGACCAAGGAAAAGAAAGAAGGACTTTCCTCTCATACATCGCTGTCTCTGTCCTCTTTTCTTAATGTTTTAAACACCAAGGAGGAATATTGTGAGTAGACAATTAGACCAATCTCTATATAAACATACATCATATTTTCTCTGGCAAACATTTGAAGGTAGATCAAAATTGATTAGAAAAATTCTTGGAGTCATTATCCTCCTAGGTCCAAGGGAACCCCCAAACTTCACCAATATTCAAAACCATAAATGTGAAGCACAAACAGTATACAAAAAAAGTGGAGATTCAGAGATCTGTAATTTTGTTTTTTTTGTCTTTTCGAGAAAACTATTGAAAGTGGTGGGTGATGAGGGTTGCAAAGAGGAGATGGCCAAGCTTGAAGAGAAAAACAGATCTGATCACACTTCAGCTGTCAACAAGTGATGCTTCATAAGGTTTAGACCATTACAGAATGCCATTGATAAGCAAGGCCACATCGAAGGCATTCTGGGTCACTTAAAAATGTATCCAACCTGCAAAATCATGTAAATTTAGAATGAAAACAGGTGTGATTAAGATCAGCAGTAGAAATCTGGCTATCAAGGTGTCAAATTCATTTACAAGTTCTTCCTGACACTAGCCAATGAGAAAGAAGTGTTGGCTTTGTATGGTACATTGTGTTTTCTGGACACAGAGCCGTCATCTTTGACCTATTGTGTGGTATACAGGTCATTGTGCTACGGAAAGGATTTCACTTTCTCATCCTTTGGGTGCAAAACCAATTACCTGGGTGTGGAAGCACACACACACACACACACACACACACACACACACACACCACTTTCAATAGTTTTCGCATGTTTTTTTTTTCTTTCTGAAAGCCAAAAGTATAGCATAGAAACAATAATTTGCATTCAGAGAATAAGCAAAAATATTTTTGAAGTAAAAGCCCAACAAGACAATGCAGCCTTTCATCTATTCATTTATCCAATAAATATATATGCATTGAACTTCTGTCAGATTGAGGAGAAGCTGATCAAGTGGCCCCTCTCACTACGGGATGTACATCCTGATATGATAAAGGAAAGAGGAAAACAATTATATAATAGTATCACAATAAAATATGATTGGTGCTATGGAGAAGCACAAACAGTATACAAAAAAAGTGGAGATTCAGAGATCTGTAATTTTGGTTTTTTTGTCTTTTTGAGACAGGGTCTCGCTATGCAGTTCAGGCTGGCCTTGAACTCACTTTTGTAGCCCAGGCTGGTCTCAAACTCGCACCAATCCTCCTGCCTCAGCCTCCTGAGTGCTGGGATTACAGATGTGAGCCACCACGCCCAGCTGAGATCTTTAATTGTCAAATGATGATCATAGCATACTATATACCTTCAATCCCTTTCCTCTGTAGCACCATAATCTCCTTGAACAGAAAATTTGGGATGCCACTGAGTTATAGGCTGTTACAGGAGAGGTTGTCTTATGTCCTGAGTCCTCACAGACCTTGAAAGGCTAGGGCCGAAATATTGGCTATCCTTGTAGCCCTTCTTTTTCTCCAATTTTTTATCTGTAAACTTACATTCTTAACCCCCCCCCCCAAAAAAAATAAAAGCTTAGTAATACTATTACTTTAAGACTTAGGTGCTTGAGCTTATTATCACTGCCTTTCTGAACATCAAATATCTTAGACTTAACTTGGAATTGGTATTTTCCATCAATCATTGATATTCTAATAAGTCTCTATGGAATGTGACAGAAGCAGCTACACATTTGTACACAGATATTTAGAAGCATAAGCATGTACCAAATTTTAGCCTGTCCAACCTTTGGCATTTTTCCTAGTCTCTTACTCTCATTTAATACCCTTTCTTGTTTTCTTGTAAACCAACCATTCACTGGAGAGAGAGTATAACAGTAAGTCAAATTACGCTAGAAGCAGCACACATCTAAAAGACCAGATCATACTTTTGTAACATTCCTTAGTATATGATATTTTGACGGAAATCCATCATAATGCTTTTTCTTTTCTGTCTCTCCCTCTATCACACTTTCAGTATGATTTAAAAGTGAAATGCTTTTGCAAACCACACCAGAGGAAAGGCTACATTTGCCTTTTCTCTCTGTAATGAAAACATTATAAAATTCTTGTCATACATACAGGGGAACAAACAACATATAGTCAAACACTGGAGAAAAGCACTGAAGGCTGTGTTTAATAAAAACTGTTATTCTTTTGGATTTGTGATATTAGAGTCATGTTTTTAGTTACACCTTCTCATTCTAAATTACTTCTCATTGTATGAGGAAACATGTAATTCGATATTTGTAATCTTCTTTTTATTTTTTTTAAAGAGCTTCTAGAATTGTCTAAGTTTCAAAACCTGAACAATCTGGATTTCTTCCTAGAGTCACAGAAGACCTCATTGATAAGGTCACATTTTGGCAGGGACCTGCATAAATCATAAAGCCAGGTAAATCCCTAGGAGAAATGATTTGCAGGCAAAGGGAACACAAAAAGAAAGGATTCAGGCAGGGAGCATGCTGGGAAGTTATTATGTTTCCTAGTGTGTTCCCCTGGAGAAAGAAATACACAGTTTAAATTAGTTTAGAAGACATCTGCATTTGAGCAGTATATTGTCCCAGGGGCATGGCAATGTATCTGTCATAGGTGGGGTGTACCACCCTGTTTGCCTATTCAGTACATATTTCTCTTCTTCCTATCAGAACCTTGATCTTTTCTAGGGCCCTAGGATGCCCAGCTCAATATGTATTTTCTGCAGCCATCTTTGCAGCATGTCATAAGGGAGAGTTCTTGCTAATGGGAGCTAAGTGGAAATCCTCAGGTGGGGTTTGTCAGAAAACACTTTAAGGGTGTTTGTTCAGTTGGAAACTTTTGTACCTTGGCCTCTAATTTACAGTATGTTCTTGCCTGGTGTTTGCCTGAGAGCAAACGGAGGCAGCCTCTAAAGCCTATACAAGGAGGCTCTGACCCTCTACCCTAAGCATGGCCGGACAAAAAGGCCAGGAAGCTCTTGAGCTACTGGTGCCACCATGGAGCGACCATTTTAACCTTGAACTGCCAAGCTCAGGAATTCTTTTACATGCCAGATAAAAGAAAGCCCTGACTTGTTGAAGTTATGTTTTCTTCAGATCCCTGTTACGAGCAGCTGGATGCAATTCCTAACAGCAATGTTAGATAACTTTTAAAAAGCATATATATTATAAAAATATATCATGCAAAATGAAAACTTGGAATTCCATGTTACATATTATCGCAAATGAAAAACATTTTCTTCCATATCTTCTTATTTGGAACAGTTCATACAGAGTCAATATAAGGCTTTGTTTTGTACATTTTAATTGAATATTTTAAAACGTGGTCAGTAAAAGAAAATGCTGCCATGAAAGTCTGCTAAACTTAAAAAAAAAACTATATTCAAGAAATAAACACTTCAGAAAAAGTTAAAATATTTATCACTATGTCACCTTACGTAGCAATGCTGTCCAAATTATTTTTAAGATGCCCTTGATCGTATTTCCTTAGTTGCTACTACACAGCTCTTTGCTATTTGCAATTTAGTTATCAACACTTTAAAATTTTAACCACACATATGAAAGTCCTTTTCATCCATAGACAGAGCAAGCATTGAATGTATCGCTATTCAGCAACCATGAGTGAAGGTTACACAGAGAGCAAAGCCCCGTGAGCGCATACGCGTTCCTAGCTGCTGACATCAAGCGCAGATGATGAGCAGGTCCCACACACACACAAGCAGGGAGGAGAACAGCAAGGGGACTCAGACTGTTCCAATCCACCGCTGATTAGCAGCGCGGCAGTCAATAGTCAGTGGTCGTCAGTAGCGCGGCTGCGGCGTTCTAACCATCTCACCCACGCACCTGCATGGCTGAAAGGTCTCCTTGGCTTGCATGTTGGAGGCAACACACCGCTAGCTTTTATCAGAGCCCAGGCTCTGGCCAGTGATCCAACTTTGCCTGACTTCAGAGGCACAGCTCTGGCTGCACAGGAGCACAGTACCTTTGGCAGGAGCAATCCCCAGGCTGCTGTGTACTCACATATGCCTCTCTAAATGGTTAAGGAAAATGAGAAGCGCTGCGAAAGTAAATTTTTGGCTCAGCATAAACCATTCATTGATTTGTGGGCTGCAAGTCCTCCAGGGGGTGTTACGAATCCATATGATAGCTAGAGTTTTACATTTGGATCTCTTCTTTAGCTGATGGATGTGTAAAATTTCATGTTAGCCCGGCTACCCCCTATTGGCTACACATCTGAGGAGGTTCAAGTGTATGAGTTATTTCTTCCAAAGTCAATTGTAATTTACACTCGCTAAATTGCCTCCAGATCCACCTTTGAAAGATAGTAGACTCAAAATTGCATTCATTTTGGCCCACACTGCCCGTTTGTGTTCAAACCACATCCCTATCTTGGAGAGGCGCCATTGCTAATGGAAAGACATTATGTGAGACTGAAGATCCACATTTTCCACAGGAGAGCAGAATGCTGGCAAGTTACGTGGCCAGTGTACAAGCAGTTTTCAGCCCAGTGAAAACTCAACTTTAATAATGAGCAGGCAGCTGGGAGGAGGCACAGGGTGTCACTTCTTCAGTCCCTCTTGTGCCGGAAAACCGAAAGCACTACAGTTTCACACTATGAGAAATTTGCCTTCGGCTGGAAAACAGTTTTGAAATGAAGGAGCAGTCTACTCTTTTTCTTTGCACCCTTTCCCATTGTTGAGTGTATACTTCACAGCACAAAGCGCTCTTGAAATTTATTTGACTGCCAAGTTTAATTCATCTTACAGACTGGTTTTTAAAATTAGCATCCTTAAGTGTTCTTCGAAACTAAGAAGTACCCAAGCAGCCCACCTTTTTCCCTCAGAAGCCCAAATCCAGCTTTTTCCACTGTGGTGAACATTTATAATTCTCTCTTCCTTTCACTGATTGCTTTTGTGCGCTTTTAGTGGAATTTTAAGTCAAAGTTTAGAGGGCTTGTTAGGACTGTTTCAGGGCTTAAAAAATTAAAATTTATAAAAACAGCCATGGATTAAGAAGGCGTCGGCGCAAAGCAACTGCATTAACCTCAGATGTACGCCACAGTATGTACTTGAGATTAATCCATGCTGGGGCATTGACCTCAGGACCCACATACTACTAAAATGTGATGAGTCTGTAAAAGGATTGTTTTTCAGAAGTTCAGGTCCTGTCGATGAGATTTAAGTAGGCTTTCTCATTTCAAAACCAGGCTTTGCTGACTGCGCTCCAAATGGACATTTGGGTTGAGAGCGGAGCAAATGAGGTAAACAATGAGGTTCATCAAGCCGAACACCTGACTCTCCGCACCCGCCTCCCCCTTTTTCTCCCCACCATCTTTATTATGAATCATCTTTAACCCAATTAGGTGCTGTCAACTTTCCACTCCAATATCCCCAGAACGAGCATTCCCTCCCCAACCAATTTTTGAAAGCCACAACTAAAATGCTCCCTGTGTGCTCATCAGTTAGAGCTCAATGTAAAACCGCACGTGGCCTGTTTACAGCCTCCAATGAGGGCAGCTACCTTTCGTATTAGGGGTTGCTTTTAAAATGTACTCCTCCTGCTGCAGTTTAGACAGTTCCCTTTCTGCCTGTTACCGCTGGCCGTGCAAGTGGACACTTTAGATAAGGGAGACTTACTTGCTCTGAAGGACTTAAGTTTACATTTTTGACGGTACCATAAGGTTAAAACTTTGTTTCCAACATGAAGGGGCCGTGGTCTGCCACTGAACCATGCTGACCTTTGCTCGTCAGAGGTCCAATTGTTTTAAACAACAATAAAAAGTAGAAATATCCAGAATCCTATGATCGGCTTGTTTGTTATGCTCCACAGCAGGGAAGTCTAGAGTCCACATGCAGCTCTACTTTCAGGCAGTCCAGCAGTCAACTATTCTTCAATATAAATTGGTAGTAGAGAGATATAATACCTTATATCCAAACCATTCGTAGGAAAATAGGAAAAATCCTAAAGGCAATAGGTTATCTTCATGAAATTCAAAAATCAAAATTACACTTCTCAATTCAGAAAAACAATGAAACTCACTTCCTAAATAAATTTTGACTTTATTTAGTATTTAGTATATTGAAATCAGAGTTCACTCAAGATATTAATAGTCTGGCACACATCTGTCCATCCAATGTCACATAGACACTCATTTTGAAGGAATTATTGAATAATATTGGGTAAGTATATTAAATTATATAGGGAAACACTATGGAAAGCTTAAAGTATTGCAAATATAGTGACGTCCAATTATTTCATCATCAAGGGAGTTCATAATGTTATAAATTAGAAATTCAATTTTTATTCTCCACTAGCATATCACTAAAGCCAAGAAGACTAACTGTATTGTTGTTCTACCATATTCATTTAAAAAGCTAAAACAAATGGTGAAGCTGTTGTGTGGAACCCACACTGTATAAAGTAAGAATTTTGGCTTCTCTAAGAGGGTAAACAGAAGCAAGAAAACTTCAGAGAATTCAGGTGGGGTGAAATTCTGCAGGTTGTTTCACTTTTCAGTGAAATGAGAGGGAAATTATCAAGCTATAGAAATTGTCCTTAATCAATTATACAAAGGCCATATCAGTAGGCCTCCACAGATGTAGTTTAATCTCTTCCAAATCTTAATAACAATAGTTCTCTTGCCAAACAGAACCCAGGCCGAAAGAACAAAATGCCTATAGCTCATAAGAATGTAGAGCCAATATAAACACAAAAATTAATACAATCACAACATAAGAGACCACAAGTAGGTTGGGAAAGGGCAATATAAAGGGAAAGAAAAATAAAAATACTCAAAAAAATTTTAGTTTGGTCTTGCTCCACTTAATATCAAAATACACTATAAGCTTAAGGTAATTAGAATAGTGTGGTACTAGCAAAGAAAAATATATCCATGGAGCTCTATTAGGATTAGTTGCTATGAACCTATAAGTATACGTGAACTTATAAAGGTGGTATTTTGAAATATGAGAATTAGGTGATTTAATTAAATTATTTAAATTAATCCTATGGTTATTTACTAAGAGTATGTCAGTTTGGACTCTTAAACATATGCAAAATATATCTAAGTTGCTAAACAAAAGTAAATCAATATTGTTCTAAAGTACAAATTTTAAAAACCCTTCTAGGGGCTCGGTGGGATGGCTCAGTGGCCTAAAGCGCCTGCTTGGGAAAGCTTGGGCAGCTTCAAGGACTGCGGTTGGATCCCCGGCACCACGTGCTGCACCAGCCCTGCCCTTGGGGTGGGCTGAGCTGGCCATGAAAATGAGTGAATAAACAAAGGTTCTGAAACAAGAAAAATAAATAAAAAAAATTAAATTTAAAAAAAAATCCTTCTATACAGTTTGCTGTAAGTTCCACATTTTAGAAACTTCTGAGAAAATTGACTCAATATAAATATTTAAATTCCAGGGCCCGGCGGGATGGCTCAGTGGTCTAAAGCGCCTGCTTGGGAAAGCTTGGGCAGCTTCAGGGACCGCGGTTCAATCCCCGGCACCACATGCTGCGCCAGCCCTGCCCTCGGGGAGGGCTGAGCCGGCCATAAAAATGAGTGAATAAACAAACAAAGGTTCTGAAACAAGAAAAAAATAAATAAAATTAAAAAAAAATTCTTTAAATATTTAAATTCCAACTTAGTGAAAGTTACTCTAAGCAAATAAAAAATGTAAAAGACGAACACTTTTAAACAGTAAAAGGTTAAATATCCCGTTTGTAAAACCTGAGGACAAAAAAGTAGTCTATTACCAAAAATGGAAAATTCTTTGAATAAGTACATACAGTCTTGTGTGCAGCTATCTGATATCACTACTAACCAGGGAAAGCTTAAACAATACTAATTTTCTCATGAAATTGGCAAAAAGTGAAACATTCAGTGCTCGGAACGATAGAGAAAAACAGGACTGGGTACACTCAGAGTCAGTGGAAATGGATTCGATATTTTGGAAGACATGTTGGCAAATTATTTTAAAATCTTAAATGTAGATGTGTTTGAAGTATTTTAATTTGTGGAATTCCTAGCATGGATGTCCACATTTCTACATACAGCTGAGGTAGAATGCAACCCTGTCTACAGACTAGGTCCCACCAAGTAAAACTATGCACTTATTTAAAAAGAAAACTCAGTGTGCTGACTTGAAAGATTAGCAAGCTGCATTAAATGAAATATATATGAGATATCAAAGAGAAGCGTCAGGAAGAAGGCATATCAAACTGTTTCCAGCCATCATCTCCAGGGCTATGAGTCGGGGCAACAAGCAGATGTTTGCTTTCTATTTCAAACACTGTGGCTTGACATTGTTACTATAACATATGTTAGTTTATCATAAGCATAAAATTTTTTTTTGAAAAATTTCTATTGGTAAGGGACTACCTTAGTGAGATATAAAGATACAGTCTCTCATTTATTTATTCAATAATTCTTATGCAATTGTGAAAGGGTACTATATATATAATATATATAATTCTAATTACATTTATAAAATATTTCTCTTTCTTTAAAACTGCTTTTTATTAAAACATGGGCTTGAGATTCTTTGAAGCCCTCCTTACCATTGTTTAGACTCTGATGATGTATACATATTCATAAGTATCTATCATCTATTATTTATCTATCATCACCTATCACTCTTCTACTTGTCTGGGTGGGTGAATACCTACCTACCTACTACCCATCTATCTACCTACTTGTTGTACTATTTTTTAAAAAAGCAAAATTTATACCAGGGTGTTTTTTTTTTTTTTTTTTTTTTTTTTTTTTTTTTTTTTTTTTTTTTTTTTTTTTTTTTTTTTTTTTTTTTTTTTTTTTTTTTTTTTTTTTTTTTTTTTTTTTTTTTTTTTTTTTTTTTTTTTTTTTACCAGTACAAGCTTTTGCCTCTGATTTCTAATATCTTAGCTATTATTGAGTAATAATCTGAATCTCAGTTCATGCTAATGAGACTGGGATGATGTCCTGCCTGGCTGGCAGGCTTCATATCATTACCAGTGAGGTAAAATGGAAAACTGGTAAAACTATATTTAAAAGCTACAGGAGTATAGTCTTTCATTTGACTATTACTACAACGTAATGTTGCTATTCTTTAGATAATGGGCTGCTTGGAACTTACAGAGGCCAGTAGCCACCCTACCTTACTTTTCTAAGTTTTATGTCTTTCTTTCAATTTTTATTTAGTCATTTTCTTTCACTTTAAGTTTTGGGTTTGTCACACAACTGTAAATTAAACTACATTGTACACATTAATATAATCTAATTATTTGAAAATTTAAAAATTTAAATGCATGCATTAGAACTTTGAAAATGAGGTTATTAAAGGCATCTCCTTTACTTTTTATATCAATTTTAATGAGAAAGAAACAGCAATGAGACAATTTCAAAACAGGTTAGTAGGACAGTTATAATAATTAATACATTGTATATTATTGTTTTCATAGTAGTTATTTAGAGTATAAGATGCAGGTATGATTTCTTATCTAAACATTATTAGTACAAATATTTATTGTCATTGAACTAAGAGAAAGTAACTGCATATCTATCCTAACTATTTTGTATACACAGATAGGTAATATATATATTTTTTCTTTTTTTTACTACAAAATGGTCCTTTTAAATCCTCCATTTTTGTTTTGTTTTGTCAGAGATGAGTGTTCCATTGCTATTCAAATTTTTTAGGCATGTGTCTTCAGCAAAATAACCCAATATGTATGAGTCTTATCTGTGCAGTGAGACCATGTAGATCTTGTACTAAATATGTAGAAAAATAAGACAAACAAAAAAACCAATATAGTCCAATAGTCCATAATAGTAGTAGCGGATTATCTGCAGAACTAGCAATGTCAGAAGTTGTTGACCTGAGCCTTTTACAGCTCAGCATATTAATCTGGCTTTACTTTTTATATCTTGTGGTTATTCTTGTCTGTCGTATGTTTAAGACCAAAACAAAGCAAAATCTATCTAACAAAAAAAATTATAACTTTTGTGTCTGACAAGGTCAGTCAAATCCCCTCAGGATTTACTCTGAAACCATATGCAGCAGTTTGTAGAACTTTTGCCAGTGTCAGCTATCTGGATGAGTCATGGCCACTGCTTAACCAATTTGCTCTCTGTGAAAACCTGAGAGAATGTTTTCTCTCTAGGTGACTCTCCTTAGGCACACTATATACCATCCATCATTTTTTCTCTGTGGTACTACAATGTTGAACAGAAAATTTAGGACACCACTGACTTATAGGATGTTACAGTACAAGTTCTCTTATAACCTGAGTCCTCACTGACCTTGAAGGGCTAGGGCCAAAATATTGGCTATCCTCATTGCCCTTCTTTTTCTCTAATTTTTTGGTCTGCAAATGTAAATTGTTAACCATGCAGAAGAGAAGCTTAATGATATCATTACCCTGTAACATAGGCAGTTGAGTTTAACATCACTATCTGTCTGAATATCAAATGCCTTATACATAACATGGAGCTGGTATTTTCCAATAATCATTGATATTCTAAACTTCAAATCCCTATAGAATGTGGAACAAAACAATTACACATTTTTAGACAGAGATTTAGAAATCAAGCCATATACAGCAGTGGAGCAAGACAATCCTATGACAGTTTTTTTCTTGTTTAAAGTTATCTTTTTATTTATTTTGTGGAACTGAGGATTGGGCATCTTTTTAATTTAAAATGAAAGGTTTGACGCATTTGAAATGACTGACTCATTCTAGTTTAACACTGAAAATGCCTCTTCTATGAAGACCATCAGTCCTGAAAAAGCAGAATATTTGATTATATCAAATGCAGAACTAATTAAGATATATAACTGAGCTAACAAAATATGGGGGGAAATAGTAGTAATTTTTCCCCAAAACTTTACAATCCAATTGGCTGAAAAATTGTGAATCGTACTAACAATTCACCATGTTTATTTCCTCCTTCAGTTTATAGAGTAAGAAATGTTCAAACGCATGGGAGCATGCCATGGCAAAAACTTAGAAAAGCAGGCTTGAGCCATCCACATTTGCAGCAAGTTCAATATCATAAGTACTAATGATATTAAATCCAGTACTTACAGTGGTGTTCATAAAAAACAAGGAAGGAGAGGAGGAAAGGCAAAAGAATGCAGCTAAATAATCAGACAGTAATCAGCTAGTAACAGGCAATGCTATAAAGGACAGCATTTGTGACAACTGAGAAAGTTGGAAAAGAAATGAGTTATTAGATAATATCATTACATCAATATTACATGACTTCAGTGTAATGCAATCATGATGCATAACCATATTTCAAAGCATATAGAGAGCAACAATACCAAATTATTACACTGCCTTGTGATGTAGCTGCCCCTAGTTGTGTAAGTCCATTTTGTGATGCTCTCATAATGAGGAAATCACTTAATCACCATTTCCCAGGCTGTATCTCCACTAAGTGATGTATGACTGTATTGGTATTGTAGCTAAATGAAGCAATAGGCTTACAGTTAGGAAATGCATACTAAACATCTGGAGGTAAAGTGTCAACATGTCTGCAACTTTCATATTCTCTCTCTCTCTCTCTCTCTCTCTCTCTCTCTCTCATCTCTGGCTCACTTGCCCTCTTTCTCTGTTTTTTCACACACAAATAATCACATGCACTTGCAAACATACTCTATATACTGTATAAGTAAATGTGGCAAAAAAAAACAATAATAGATTAAATCCATGAAAAGTGTTTTACAGGGGACTGGGGAGATAGCTCAGTTGATTAAGCACTTGACTGGCAAGTGCAAGGTCCTGAGTTCAATCCCTGGTACTGGGGAAAAAAATGAAAAGGGTTTTATAGCTAGTCACTCAACTTCTGTAGGTTGCCATTCTTTTTCAAAATAAAGAGTTGATAAGAAGTTAATGATTTAGAGTTTTTATGGTGAATTTTGTACTTTGAAATGAATATTTTTGTTTTCTTTTGAAGTGGAACTCTTCACTTAGTAAAAATACCTTGAAGACATAATTTTGAATAGTTTAGATACAATGACTAATCAATCATTTAGAACAGGTGGAGTCTAGCCCAGGAAGCTGCAGTTTAAACCCACTGACAAGACTGCAAGAGCCTGGGTCACATATCAGCAGAGGGACTTGGTGGCAGATATTTGCCTTTGCTGGGCAGCACCCTTGTCTATAAACAAAGGATAGCAAATCACTGAGATTGTTATTACTTTCATAGACCTCTAAATTGAGTATGCTGTCATTTATTAAATATGTCAAAAAGAGATAAAAGTATAGGAGAATTGTAAAGCATCAAGAAAAAGTGATTTAAGAATAAAGAAGAATTAACTGCTTTAGAACACAACTTTCCTAAACATGAGGGGTGTTTTTGAGACCCAAAATATCATATGAACCCAACTGGTTAATATAGCAATCCATGCTGATGGTAAACGTAATGAGAAATGTGGCAGTGCTGGTATACAAGAGTACAGATGACTTGGAAGCATATTAGAACATACCCAGTGAGAGACCTCACCGAAATTGAACTCTCATAGGCAGTGCCCACCAGATTGTTAGAGGTGAACTTTACTTGAAAGCTTATAAAATGTCTGTAAGTCAAAGTTTATTCACAGAAATTCAGTAGTGTTTCCTACTTTATATATATATATATATATATATATGTATATATATTATATATATATGTATATATATATTATATATATATGTATTATACATCAATGTGTGTTTGCTATGACAGCTTTACTTTAAGGGGAAATAAAGCCACATTTCATACCAAGTGCTATGGTGAATATTATTCACCTGGGATTTAGGTATGAAGGTATAGAAAATTGAAGGAAGACTTGATATTCATCAATGCTAATCATACCAGGGAATCTATATCCCTGCTAAAGAAATATAGTTTAAAACTAAAAGCTTTAGGACTGAAGAGATAGCTCAGCGGTCTAAAGCACCTGTTTAGGCAAGTTTAGGCAACCACAGGGATCGTAGTTCATTCCCTGGCACCACATGCTATACCAGCCCCAGCCCCAGGGCAGGCTAAGCTGGCCATAACAAAAATAAATTAATAAAATCTAAAAAAAACTATTTAAAAATTAAAAGCTTCAACTGTAACCTAAGATGAGTTGGTTATCTTTTATGTAAAAAAAAAAAATTCTGAGGAGATTGCTGAGAACTGGAATTCGCTCTCACAGAGGTCACTAGCTCCTTTCCAAGATTTTTTCCTGCAGCCCCGCACCTCAGCTGCTGAGAAGTGAAGAGAATCAGCAAAGCCCACGGAGCAGCAGGAGAAGACAGACCAGGGTGGAGGCTGAGCTCTGTGGTCAGGAGACCTGGATTTTCCTTGGGTCTCTCTCACTGACTGGCTGTGGGGCCCAGGAACTGTTAGGTGACCTTAGGGAGCCTGTTTCTTAATTCTAAGGCCTGGCGCCCTTACATTTCTTTGACTTTTGGAATGCTTTCCGTACCCGTCAGGATCGCCGCACATCTAGCCACTAATGAGCCATGTGATGGTTCATTTCTTCCCCTCCTAATTTGTATAATAATTACCTTCTACAAATACAAAGAGATAAAAATGGAAGAAACCTAAACAGTTTTCCTTAAAGGAAATTTGAGGTTTCAATTCTAAGGGAAAGAGACAAGGTTAATGTTATCTCACTGTCTGTGCATAGTGAGTATGAAAGAGAGATGCCAGAAGACTATGCTGTCATTTGAATCAAAGCCTCTGCTAAAACGTGAGCTTTGGACATGTACCCACCTCCTCCAAAAGACTGTCACAGTGAAGGTAAAGGGCCAGCATAACCTCTGGAGAATGGAAGGTACTAGGAAGTAACTACCTGTACATATATTTGCAATACTGAAGCAGCACAAGCAGATATCAGTGAAAAGGGACAATCAGCCTGGGAATCATTACAGTCCAAAGAAGCATGAAGAAAAGTCATTTGTAAACTTACAGAGACAAAGCAGCTGGACCCCCAGGTGCCTTCCAAGCCCAGCAGTGTCAGCAAAAGAGCAACAGCTCAGAAAGAGGATAAATGGATTCAGAAAATCAGAGTTCTGATGCTAAGGTCCATACAGGAATGTTCCAGTAAGTAACCTATGGAATAGCTTTGAGGATAGTCAGCCTGATTGGAGGAGGAAAGAGGGCCAGTGAGAAAGCCTTTCAAAGCAAGGTGAGGAGTTGGAAGGGCTTACCTGGCTTTTTTTGAATACTGAAGAATTTTTTTTTTTCCTGGTGTAACAAAAAGTTTCTAAAATTAGAGTAGGGTGATGGTTATAAAACTTTGCAAATACATCAAAAATCATTGAGTTATAAATTTTAATTTGGCACCCAATGTTAATAAAACTAGACCTCCTAGAAAAAAAATAATGATAGACAAACAGAACATTTTATAAATAAAAGGAGGGCACATAATAGATATAGCAGCAGCATCTACAGTTGCAAAAAAGAAAACAACACAAATGTATCAATTGCTGCACATAAAGCTATATGATAGAATACCACTTGGCAATAAAAAGGAAGAGAGTACTGATACATGCTACAACCTGAATGAGCATAAAACATCATGCTAAGTGAGAGTAGGTAGAAATATTTCAGCATTGGTCCAGGACTCTCAGCACACAGATGTCGCAGTACTGATTCCCAAACTGAATGGGTGCAAATTCGGAGGCAGGACTATGCGATAAACTAGCCTTGAGTGGAGAAGTGATTTTTTTTGAATTGTGAATAGAAATATTGCCATGATATTAGGGGCAGACTCATGCTGATATGCGAAAACTCGTATCATCCCGGCCATGAGGCATTTCAGGATAATGTAGCTGTGAGCCACATTCCCTCCTACTGTTCTGTTTTTAAGATGAGAAAGTTAAGGCCTAGGAATTTCAAGTGATTTACCTAGGGTAAGAAAGTAAAGCAGAGGCAGGCCTCAGATGAGCAGCTCTAGGCTGAAAAGCGGCTGCTGCTACTCTACTTCATTTGAGGTCTTCCTGTCTTAAAATACGTACTGAAATGTTTTCTATATCTCAATATCTGAAACATTGAGCTGGTCTGAAATCCTTTTATGTATCCACCTCACCAGTTCTCCTAATTATTCTTCAGCCACTTGGCCATATAAAGCCTGATTTGTGTATGTTGGGCAAATGTGTAGTGAATTCAGCACCCCCCCCCAAAAAAAAAAAAAAGTTCTTACGCGGTATTTTTTTAAGCTATGCTTTGGTTCCGAGAAAATCAAGAAACACTGATTCCCTTGATTCTAAGTTACTGCTTAATACATTTCACAAAGGAGTGAGGAAACTGGTTTATCCTGTTCTTTAAGTATTACAGTATAAATTGTTTCTGTCCTATAGATTATCCTAAGTCCTAGATCACTGGAGGACTGCCACTGTAGGTGTGGAGCTGTCGGGCAGGCAGATATGGATGTGGACACAGGGCCCCATGCCGACATCACAGCGCGTCCCGGGATCCCCGCTTCACGGAGAAGGTGCGCGCTGACCGCACGTTAGGCGCCTCCTGCATTTTCTTTGGTGCTCTCCGCGCAGCTACGATTTGCATACTTTTATTTCAGGCAGCCTGAAAGTGGTGCAGAAAAGTATTCCACAGACCAAAGCGTTGTTGAAAGTCCATCAGCAGCACGTGTGCACTGACACGCCTAAGAGCAACAATTCAATTTTAGATCCTCACTCGGCGGGCATCTGTGCTCATAGCTACCTTTTTTTATGTTGGCAGGTGGCTGATTAAGGAGGAGGTATGTATTTTTAAGTTTGTTATCACTCATATATATATATATATATATATATATATATATATATATAAATCACTGGAGATAGATATCTCCAGTGATTTGGTGCCCCATGATTCTTCCTGGACCTTTTCCTTCTGAGCAGTTCAATTAGCTGGAAATCTCACTCTGACGGGCTGAAGCAGCTTGGACGAGCGCCCGAGCGCGCAGCCAATTAGGCCCATTTGAAGTTGCAGAATTGCCTTCTTTGGTGTTAAAACCCCATGTCAAACACCGGGTCTAAGATCATTTGTGCTCCAAAATGAGATTGACAGAGCAGCTGCAACAGGGGGCATGCCTGCTGGACGACTTAATTGTGGAGCCTGAAGGGCCATCATGAACCGGCGTGCGGAGACCGCCTCACCACTGCTGCATTACAAATGGTCTTTATTAACAGCGATCTGTAATCAATGGGCTCAGGCTTTTTGCCAGAGTCCCCAAATCAGACAGGCGGGCCCCTGCGTCAGGGTGGGCGGAGCCACGGATCCCGGCTATCGAGCTGGGTAGACAGCGGCGTGATATTGTCCCTGCCTGACTCTTCCGCAAGACGCTAAATCAGAAAGGGCCCTTCTAATCAGTCCAGGGGCGCCCTTAATCACTACTGGTTGAATATTCATTAGCCTGGGTGAGTGCGGCTCACTGTACATACAATTGCATGTTATTGATGTGAGTGAAATGAATTGTTTTTGTTTCAACAAAGGCAAATGCTCTAAATCAGTTCAGTGCTATGAGCAAAGGTAAATTTTGATTAGAAATATATGATGCCTAGAAATATCTATCTCTATGTAGATACATAGAGACATACAATCCAGGAGGTGTTAGAAATGGCAGGGATTAGGGAGACTTTGCTCACAGAGGCAATAGCTAAATTAATAACTAAAATTTAAAATCCATTTATTTAGAAAGCCTCTAAGCTCTAGTACAAATTTCCTTCCCTTCAAAGAAAACCACTGGATGACATTCTTTTGGCACAGTGCATGATTATCGGACAGAGCACTGGAGACCTGTGAGTTAGACCAGACTCCACTGCCAGTAATATGTGTCACTAGGGGCAAATAGTTTAACCCCTCAGCCCGTCTATCCTTATCTGTAATCTGTAAGGGACAGAAGAATTATAACTTACCATGAAGTTTATTTTCTACCCATCAGCTCTAATATGTGAGTAGTCCCTTCAGTGTTACTTTTTCCTTTCCATACTGTAAGAAATCCATTTATTCTGTTAACAGTTAATAACCAAAATTTCAAACTTATTTATTTAGAAATAGCTGATAAGCTCTATGGCAGATTTTCAACCAGCTTCATGGTTGATTAATAGAGACTTTTTTTTTTTAAGAAAGAAAAACTACTTTGCCTCAACCTCCCTTTCCCTTTTCTCAAAGAAATAGCATTTGTAGATATGCTTCTCACAAAGTCCTGTGTTAATTTTCATGGAAGATAGGGCAAGACCAGAAACTCCTAGGTTGTGCTTGCTAAGGTTTGAAGTTTACCGGAGGGTAACAGATTCAGTTCACTAGTAAATATAACTGCATCCTATCTGGGGTTAAAGCAAATTCACTACACAACTAATGGGGAGCACCATATGTAGGTCACGACATAAACAGACACGCTCTGGAGATGGGAGAAATGGAAGGTCTCATACTATTAGATCAGCTAGCACCACACTGCTGAAAGTTTTCAAAGAGAAAGCATGAGCTTTTTTTTTTTTTTTTTTTCTGTCTGGAATAAGCTTGGAAAGTATATAAATAAAAATGAAAAATACGTATGTAAATACATATAAACCATAATCGAAACAATTGGAGGCAATAATGAAAAATCACAAACAGTAAGTGAAAATTATTAAGACAATGATATCAGGGCTGGGATATTCTGTCCCCAGTCCTGAAGAAAAGAGAAAAAAAAAAGTCTACACAATAGTCTGAATTAAAGAAATCATGCTACCAAAGTACTTAAGTTGTGCTTTAATAGCAATCTTTTAATAAATGTTTGTTTTCTCCTCAACTACTGTTGCAATATTTTACACCATGAAAATATTTTAATAAAAGGGAGAGAAGTTATTATTTTAGTTGGGGATACCCAAAAGTGGATTTATTTTAGTTGGGGATACCCAAAAGTAGCTTGAACTGACTTATAGGGTAGGTGAAATTTAAGCTAAATAATGAGTCACAACTACATCAGATTCCTCCCTACAAGTGTGGGTGACAGAATAAAAAGTCAACAAGGTAGAATGCCAGAGAACAGACAGAGGTCTGGCATTTCCCAACACAGATGCCAGATAGTTCAACAAATCAGGCTTGGTCATCATTTATATCCTTGTTCACGCAGCCCCTTGGAGCCTCTACTAGATGCGCTCCTCACAGTCTCTGTGCTGTTACATCTCCCTATTTTCTGTTCAGTCAGTTCCACAGGGTAACCCAGGTCTTCCATTAAGGAGGGGTCTTCCAAGCTGGTCCTACATTTTCAAAGCCCACTTGCAAACTTCTGTAAAGTTGACGGGGTTCATGCTTGTGTTCTTACAAAGTAGATGAATGAATTTTAGTAGGCGACTAGAGTACTTCCTGTCTTCCTGGGACCTAATCGCCATGGCCAAATGTTTCTTACAAATGCTTTAGTCCAACCAGAACAAAACTGAACATCTGTACTACATATTAACACCCTTGAAGTCATCCTACTGGGGCTTGTCAGAACAATAGCCCACAAGATAATGACCCATCAATATGCCCTGAGTCCTTTACTGCAAATAAAATATGGAAGTTTTAAAAATTCGATCCTTGGGTCAACCCCTTATGGTCAGTACTATACTTGTCTTCATTTCACAGTTGAAGACACTGAGGCACAGAGACTGATCTGCCGAATGTCCCAGTGCTCCTCTGAGTGAAAGACCTGGTAAGCAAGAGAGCTTTGCAAAACCCAAATATAAGTAGTCTTGCACCAGTCTCAGAACAGCTTTTCATCTCTTACTCTTCATGACTGGGGCTCCTTACCCCACTGCAATACCTAGGGCGATTACCACATCTCCAGTAGTGGTTTTCATGACTCACCAATTTAACACCTAGTAGTGTCTCAGGATAGCTCTGTACCGAATCTTAAACATGATATATAGTTGCTAACAAGGTAGCTGACCTTTCTTATTTTTGTCAGTCTCAAGGCATTCAAATTGTCTTCTCCAGCTTCCCCCTCTTTTCTCCAACCTTATGATTGTAAACAGACTCCCCTCTTAAACTCCCCATTGTAGCAAATGGCACCAGAGTTAGGCAACACCAGAGTTCAAAAATTATTAAAATATATTCTCCTTCTTATTCATTCTCCATATACATGTTGGAGAGAAACATTAAACTCTAACATGTGACTCCCCTGCTCAAAATCCAATATTCCCTCTCCTCTATGGGCTAAAATCAAGCCTTGTAAAAAAAGTGCAAGATTTTTGTAGTTTTTAATCCCAGCCTCAACCAGAATTTTATCTAACTTCGAACTCTGTGCTGTAGCTACTGTGACTTCCATACGGTGTGCAGAAAACAAAATTTGTTGTTAGCTCTGCCCCTCAGCTTCCCCACCTAGCCTATAGTTCATTCTTTCACCTGTCCCTGACCTCATCTTTTAGGGCTTTAGATATCATCAGCATTCCTTTTCCCCAGGTGGTGTCTTTTTTCTCTTTTTCTTTTTGGTACTGGGGATTGAACTCAGGACCTTGTGTTTGCCAGGCAAGCATTTATTCTCCTGAGATATCTCCTCAGCCCCACAGATTGTGTCTTTTTTGTTTTGCTTTTGCTTTTGTTTTGTGCAGGGTCTCACTGTGCAGCTCTAACTCATAGTGATCCTCCTGTCTCCTGCCTCCCAAATGCTGGGATTACAGGTACACTCCACCATGCCTGGACTCCATCGCTGGCTCAGCACACCTGAGAATAGGGCTGCCATGGCAGATGGGGCCAGGAATATAACCCTGGCCCCTGTGCTTACCCTTAGCAGGTGCTATACCTTAGTCCACTGAGCTATACCACCTGCCTTAGTTTATGTCTTTTATAACTACCTGTTTGTAGCATATGATGATTGCATTCATCCTGAGAAGTTGTTCTGTGTACATAAGACATCTTGACTGTTCTTTCATCCCATACTGCTGCTCTTCCTCCTTCAGCCCTTCATCTCTCCGTTCCTTTCTCTTTAGCAAAAGACCTGTCTCGCAATTTGATGTTTCATTTTATTTTGCTCTTTATTTAAATTTTGGGTTTTTTACATAAGAGAAACCATACAATGTGTCTGATTTATTTCACTTAACACTGTTGTCTCAATAATTGCATCCATGTTCCTCCAATGGTTTAAGTTTATTCTTCTTTGTGGCAGAGTAGTATTTTATTGCATATTAATATCACACTTTCTTTGTCCATTCATCTCTTAGGGCGTGTAGGCAATTTTCAAGATTAACTATTATGAATAATGCTGTTCTACACAAGGATATGTACACCTCATCTGTTCAACCTAGTCATTCCCCTTCTAGACAACGTCCCAAAAGCGTTCCCATCGTACTGCTGGGAAGCATGCATCAGCCTTCCTCTGGACTCCTCTGCAGCAGCAGCCCTGCACTTCCCTGTTAGACCCACTGCCTTTTGTACATGGCCCTGTTACAAAAGCTATGATGTTGTATTCTAAGCTGTCTTTCTTCCTGCTGTAATATTGTGTGTTTTCATCTTTAACATCAAACCCAAACCCTTTTGAGCACTCTTATTTGGCACTAACAGATCATGTGTAGAATGAATGAATGGACATTTCTACAAATTGTGACTAACATCTTCATTAAAGTGTACCTTTGAAATACAAATAATAATATAAATGATAGCTGTATGTGAGCTGTATAAGCACCATAGCAAAGTAAAGTAAAGTAAAGTAAAGTAAAGTAAAGTAGCATTTCTCAATCAATACACCAAGTATTTTATGGCTTTTCCACAAAGAACTTGGGAGACTTGTACATCTAGTCCTAAATTCAGGATAAGAACTGTGAATCCAACAGAAAACAGTTGTATAGAATTGTCTTCCTCTTAAACTAAATTTTCACCAAGAAATGTTTATTTAATTTAGTTTTTAAAATAATAATGTAATGTAGAATATTTTTATTATAAATAATTTTGACTCTAACAATATTTCAACTCATTAATTTCTTAATATGTCTCCAAAGTTAATATTGATTTTTTTATGCCTCACATCATCCAAGATACTAAATATAAGGCATTGCTAGTTAATACAAATAACTATTTCTTTAGAAGTATTTTTAGCTCATGATCATTAGAATAAAGTTGATTTGCAAAATATATGCAGCAATTTTAAAATATATATTTTAATTTTATTCTCAAGTGTCAACAGCTATATCCTCTGTAAGCTTGCATAAGTAAGAAAAAATCAGTGTGTGCGTGTGTGTGTGTGTGTGTGTGCGTGCACGCACATGTGCATGCATGCATGTCTGTGTGAGACATTTCTGGAATTTTCTAGAATATGTTTTCTCCAAGGAAAATAGCTCTGTGATCAGCCATGTCTTGATTGAACACAGAGCTATTTTTCAAGCAGTAATATCTATCATTTAAGATAGCTGAATGATTACTGCCCTTAAATAATGTTACAGTAATAAAAGAATTAGAGTCGAAACTTGACACTGTTCATGCTAATATTTTACGCTCTGGATTTTTTCACAGTATGAAATCAAGTTGCACATCCTCAGAGAGATGCATATGCTGTACTGCCATGCACAGTAGATCAAACTAATATAGTAAAAATCTTAAATGGAAACTTTCTAAGGAATTTTAAATACACAAAGCTACATCTTCAAGATATTTAACTATTATGCTTTTACTAAAAAACTAATGAGATTTAAATTTAGCTTGAAAGATAGAGCAACAAAAGTTTAAAGTGCACGTTAAATTTATATCCTGGGTTTGTCTCCGGGGACTCCTCACAGCCTGCTTTGGACAAAATATTTCAAGTGCAGAACAATGATGGGTGGGAACAGATATTCTAACCTCACTGTTCTATTCACTCATGATCTCAGCAAAATTCTATATGGTTTTTAAACATTAGATATCTTGGTTTATCTGTAATGCATACATAAAAGGGGAAATTATAGAGCACATTGCCAGTGTGCTACCCTGTGCTCACAGGGCTCACATGGAATCTGTTAGATATAAAACATTGCTGGCAAGATAAGTGTAATTGGCAAACTAATGACTGCTTCAGCCCAGCACATGACCATGAGGTCAAGAAATTCTGCCCCTGCGGTTTTATTCCATATGGCCACAAATAAAACCTCACATACATTTGGATGCATACTCTCAGGACCCTAGAAAATAAAGGAACACATTCTAAATTTTCATACTAAATTATGTTTATATCCATTTTCAGAGTGTTAACCGTTAATTATTTCCCTTTGCTACATAGCATTTTCTTTATTCTTGGAGGTAACAACTCAAAACTGAAGTCATCTCTTTTGGAGAATTCCTATAACTGTAACCAAACACTAAAGAATACACAGGCTCACCAGCAAAGCCACCGAAATATTCAGCTGCACTATTATTTCTTTGGCAGCTTGTGTTTAATAATTTAATTCAATTCCAGTAGCGCGGCACATAACAACACCTATATTTTGAAGCAGTAAACTGTGTGTCTGTGACATGGATGTCATAATGGAGTATGAGTTTGCATGCTGAGGTGTCATTTTCATAAAACAGCATTTTCACTAGGGGCACACAATGAAAAATCAGCTTTTAGATCTCATATTGAACAGTCATCAGCTATTAATTCATTATAATGCTATTTTTCTATCTAGGCAATTTATGGTTTGTCAGAAATACAGAGACAATTTATATTTTCTTAAAGACAGTTAAACAGGAGCACTAGAATTTAAAAGCTACTAAAATAGCCAATAAAGACCATTTTCAGGCAAAGCATCCTTTGAAATATTCACAGGCAAAAGTGTTCTCGGTTGTTGATATTTCCAAGACAAGACAACAAAGCCACAGGTAGTGAAAATGAAATATGTTCTTTATTGTTATCTTTTGACCTGTTTCTATTCAATATAGACAGTCCTAATTCCATGTTTCATTTACTTATTGATTTATTAAAGCTTGATCCTGTTCTGTCACAAACAGAGCAAGCCATAGAGTGTTTACTTAACAGAAAGATGGGTGTTAATCTCTTTCTGGTAAAACAACACATGGAGTGGTTGGATTTTTAAAGTCATTTATAATTCCAACGTCTGAATTAAACCCTTCCATGGTGATGATATCAGTGGTCCCTGCAGAAAGATCCCTGCCTGCTCCCAGCCACACTGGCACTGCTATGCACTTGACCACGTGACACCACCCCTGGCTATTTCTCAACTTCAACTCACTGCTTCTCCCTGCTGTAAACATTTCCTGTGGGTGCACGACGACTAATCGCCATTGATCTCCTTTGGAAGCTAACCCAAATTCCCAACCCTGCCAAGGTAGCAACAGCAAATATATCTATACTGAAGGAGCAATTGGGGAAGAATGGTAGTACACAGGGGCACCAAACACAACTTTCTTCCCAGATGATTCCAGTGTGCACTACCACAGCATTTTCTGCTGAGCTGTAGTGTCTTTTAAAGCAACTAACAACCAGCAATTGTGGTTTTATTTTGTTCGTTTTAATTGTTCACATATGCTTTGCCAGTATGATAGAGTGAATACCCCGTCTTCTAAAAATGCTAAGCTTGTATCTGGAGGAACTGCCCATTTGCTGAGATAGTAATTGTCCCAACTTTGATGTCCCTTGCTTTGCACATCTGTTTCCGCTCTTCTACCAGACACACTAGCAAATTTATCATCCTGCATATGCTCCTGAGCTGGGGCTGCTTTAGTGGCAAAGTACAACTGTAAATTCCACTGCTGTAATAAGTTTGTGAGCAGAAGAAGGACAGGTTTGGTAGCCACGATTTGTTATGTCTGTCTCCCAAAACATATTGTGGAGGTTATCTGAGAAATTATTCTTAGATTTCCCCATAAAATAAAAGTTACTTGGCCAGTTTGCATTTACAGAGTGGTGAAGTAACAGCACAGCAACATTTCGTTCTCTGGTCTGGTAACTCACCCCAGCCGGTGCTTCCTTAGTTACATGGTTTATTGTATTGTCATCAGGGAGATTTTCAAAAATTACTTTGTACCTGCAAGTACTGACCCCGTTTTGCTGTACCTCATAGCTTCTTTAAAGTAATAGAATCAAACCTCACTTCTCTTTGGGCAGCGATTTTCTTATTCTTAAAAGTCAGATAAAATCATAGCAATGCTTCAAAACTTTGTTGAGAAACTAAAAAACACCTAACATAATAGTGATTAGTGTGCTTTGTAAAACTTATCTACACCAATATGCATGACACAGAGCTCATCCAGCCTGTTTTGTATAAAGTGCAAATTGAAGAGTCATAATTTAATCCATGATGGCAATGAATTCATGCAAGAATGAAGCACTCAAGAATGTTTCTGTGGGCCAGTGAAATAGTTCAGCAGTCTAAAAGAATATTTTGCATAACCAGACTAACTCTGATGTCTCAGATGCGGTGGCATTGCCCTCGTCCCGGGCCAGGACCCTTCATTTGACTTAAGTAGGAATAATACCGGCACTGAGATCTTATTATATGGTACAAATAAATTCCATTAAAGCAAATTACACTAGATAAGGTATCTGTTGAATAAATGATGTCCCTTGAGTTCTTAAGTTTTTAAATCTTTGACATTTTTAATTTTTGAAAATCTTGATGTGTTTCCTATGTAGTATAAATTTATATGCTCAGGATTGGTTTCATAAAGCAACATTTACTACTAAGGACATACAGTGAAATCACATAATCTTTGTATCCCCAGTACCAAAAGTATAAAATGAAAACTTACTTCTCCCCAGTCCTATTGTCCAGAGGTCATTACTGTTATATTTATTTTCTTGATGCTTCTTCTGTTTCAAAGGTATTTTAAATAAGGATTCAAGTAAAGCTATACTATCACTTTACAAAAAGTAATATTTTATGTTCTTAATTTGCATGTTTATTCACTATATTGTGCACCACTTTTCATGTTCATATCTGCAGACAGATCTACATTGCCCATTTAATAATTGAATCCTATTCTATCCAAGCAATCTATCAGCTGTTTAATGTTTTACTAGCTCAAAAAGTGATGTAACCACTATATAACCACCATATGAGTCTCTTAGAGGACAACCATATATATGACAGATTTCCAAAATTACAATTGTAAGTAAAAGGATATGTACGTTTTTTAATTTTGTAGGCACTTTCAAATTGCTGTGTAAAATGTTTGCTCTCATTCATACTTCTCTGGAATACTTTATGGCCACCTATTTGTTCAAATACTAGTGAGTATTCATATCATCAAACTTCCACATTCATTTATTGCCTCAATAAAACCAAAAAAATAATTAAATTTTCATGATGTTGGAAGAAACATCTTTTTTATTGTTTGCAGCTTCTTTATTATCTTTCAGTGAATTGCTTCTACTTTCCCAGTACCAAATGACTTGATTTTTTTAAATCATTGATTGGAGCAACTCCAATTTTAATTCCGCTGATACTTGGAGATATACCATCAATAGACAACAGATAGATAGATAGATAGATAGATAGACAGATGATAGATAGATAGATGATAGATAGATGATAGATAGATAGATAGATAGATAGATAGATAGATAGATAGATAGATGGATAGATAATAAATATAGACAAAAAGATAGTGAAATGATAGCTGGATATATAGATGCTATTTTCCCATGGTTGTTTTTTAAATACAGTTATTGATGCCATTCCCAGGAAATTTTTTATTAAGTAATCAAAGCTGGTATTCTTCTCTTTTATGATATATCTGTCTCATTTCCTGCTGGGAAAAATCCTTCCCACACTGACTATAAAAATATTCTGCTCTGTTTTTTTCTAATAGTCTCAGGGAGTATTTTTTTTAACCTTTTGATCTCAAATTGATTTGCTAAGAATTTCACCAAGTGCCTCAATACATAGTCTTAATCAGCTAAGCACGATGTGGAATTTATTTTTTGTAAATAAAATATTATTTTTACAAATAGTCTTACTAGTTTCTTATCTCACAATAGCTTTTAAATGAGATAATACAAATCAAAGTGCTTTATAAATAAAGCAAAGGTTCTTAGTGCTACCAATAGCATTGGTAAAATGTGCTAAACCCACATGAATGTTGACATTTGGATGTTCTGCTATGAAGAGCTATTTCAAAAATGATTGGGAATGTCTTTATAATGTGAGCTATACTGCTACCACAGAGAGCTACTTTCAGTGCATAAATAACATTTAATCCTATTGTGTATAAATGTGACTTTAGTCTTCTATGTTTTGATACTCACAACTCAGGACAGACCAGGCTGAACCTTACTCTGCATTTTACGTTACAAAGTATGATTACAATCTAGACAACTTTAATAGAAAAGCAGTCTTGATTTATTGATTTAAATAAAAGAGGCTTTTATTAAGAAGTCCTTTAGTCTAACTTAATGGAAAACTCTCCTATCAAGACTGCCTTTTACATTCAATTCACTTAGGTTTTTTGGCATAATATAACCTGGAATGCTCAGAATAAGATTGGAAGATGAAACTCTGTGGTACTTATTATTCTTATTGAATGATATCCACGTTCATCTTTTTACTCATTGCTGGGACAGATACCCAACTCCCAAAATGAAGGAAATAAAGGTTTATTTAGCTCACAGTTACTGGAGGTTTCAGTCCATATTCAGCTGGCCCAACGCTGAGTGGAACAGGGCAGACAGCATGCAGTTCATGGCAGTGGTACAGCATCAATCACGACAGAGGCAACAGACCAAATGGGAGCAGAGAGCAACAGCGCTAGTCTGTCTCTCTGTCTCTCTTTATATTACCTTCAGGCTCTCCGCCTCAGCCTATCTGCTTTAGATTACACCCATAATCCCAGAAGTACTTAAAACACATAATCCCAGAGATCATGTATCAAGTCTCAAAATCTAGATTAGTACTAAATCACAGAATCCCAGCGAATCATGAGTCAAGTCTCAATCTATAGAAGTCCCTGCCCCATGACTGCATGAGGCTTTGTGGGGACAACTAGACATAAACTATAACATCTTTCATGCGTGACCTTGCAACAGGTGCCCCAGGGAGACCAGGGCAGCCACACAGCTCTACTAATAGGCACCTGCTCTCCAGTAAGGCCAGATATAGCTGTGCAGGGTCCTCGAAGACAAGGGACGCTTCATGTGTGGGACTGTGTGAAGAGCAGCCAGTGCTGGTTCCAAATTCTAACCATGAGATATTTGATCTTTTATTTTATTTTAGTATCTCAGGGAAGGGTCTGCACATTGCTCAGGGTCTCATTATTGGATCGGACTTGTAGCCTCCCAAGAGCTGGGATTACAGACCTGGGTGCCACCAGACCCAGTCTCAATTGCAGTCTCAGCACACCCCTGGGGTTGGGGGCCCGCAGCAGGACCCAGGATAAAACCCCCAGCCTCTGGGCCTGCTTACAGGTGCTTTAAGTTGCTGAGCTATTTGGCCGGTGCTCTGTATGTGTGTGTGTGTGTGTGTGTGTGTGTGTGTGTGTGTGTGTGTGTGTGTACGCGCGCGCGCACACACACGCGCGCGACCTTTCAATCTCCTATTAATGTCCATGGTCCAAACAAGCAGCTTCCCAGTTGACTGTGAATCATAACTATGGTTTGTTTGACACACAACAATAACTTTTAAAATTTTATTTAGTTCCCAACACTCAGAGATTTTACAATGAAATATATTAAAGTATCAGTCTCACCTTGATAAACATGTGAAGATCTGATAACAGCAAGACTTCCTACTATAGCTTAATGAGAAATCAGCTGGTGCTGGGTGTTTTCTTTGCCTATTAAATTGGCAGTGTAGAAAAAGGAGTGCTTCTATACAGTGGGTAAGAATGTAGCTGGTGAGACCACTGTGGAAATCACTGTGGAGATTTCTCAAAAAAGTAGGTCTAAAGGTTCCATAGGATCCAGCTATTCCCTTTTTTGGTTCATTCCCAAAAGGATGAAAGACATCATATCCATGTTTATAGTGCAACAGTTTGTATTAACTAATCTTGGAAACAACCCAAATAGCCATCAATCAATTGATGGATGGAAATGATGGAGTACTACTGAGCCCTAAAGAAGGATAAACTTTGGACATGTGTAGATAAATGAGTGGACCTTGAGATTGCACTCTTTAGTGAAATAAATCTGATGCACATGTATAAATATCACATTGTCTCTCTAAGTGTGAGAAACTCAAAGTGTAAATAAGAACCGAAAAGTACAATAGATATTATGAAAGAGAAGTCATTCAAAAGGAAACACAATTAGGGGAGGAAGGGGCAAAAGAAGGAAGGGAAAAGAAAAAATGACAAAAGAAGAATACAATGGAAGCAGAGCTTTGTAATTAAGGAGAGGAAGAAGAGCTGAAGGAGAAGACGGGGGTAGAGGCAAAAAGGAACCAAAGTTTGTCACCTCCGGGTTCCCTATGAAGAAAGTGACCATTATGTATTTGTAAATCATGCCAATAACTTAATAATAAACGGACAGCGCGTGGGTCCCATACAGTCTGTTCTGCCTTTGCCTGTGTTGCCTGCTGCTCGCTTTGGCTACTTGCCTGCTCCCTGTGGGCCCGATGATAAGGCCTGGAGGAGGAGGTAAGCGAAGATGCATGCTGAAGCACAGGTTAGAACGCATGCGTTTAATCAATTTAGAACAAAGCATCACATTAAACAGTCCTACCTGAAGGGCTCTCGCTGCTTACAAGAATTCAAAGCACAACGTTCGACACAAAAACAACGTAAAGGAACATATGAAGCAGCCCATCGGAGCATCACCCTTTCCCTAGATGTTAAGACCTTTCCCAAGCAGAGCACCGAGGGAGACTAGGGCACAGGAAGGAACTGTGCCTGAGATTCTCCCGCTACTGTGAGTCCAGGAAAGAACTGAATCGTGACGCAGTCCTGCGAAGGCCTTCTGCTACCTTATGGGGCGCTGCTACCGGCATGGCCTTCCGGCATTTTACTGCCCAGATACAAAGACGTTGGCTTTTTACAACTGTTCGTTCACCTGTCATCGTCATCGATGTGGGTTGTCCCTCGGCAGGACTTAGGTCCAAGTAGGGTCTTCCGAAGGCAATCGCAGGACAGCGAGCCCTTGAAAGCCGTTGGAGCGAGATCTCTGAGACACCCCAAAGCGCCCTCTGCAGACATCAGTTAGAAAGGAGGCCTTTCCAGGTCAATCCATTGTTTAATAATCTCCCTTTCCTGATATTTTATGTATTTCTTTCCTCTCACTTTCTTCTCCTGGACTCTTAAAACTACCTAAAATGTTACGTGCTTTTCTCATTTGTGTTATTTGCAACATCTCTTCTACCAGAACTTCAGGTCCCTGAGGAAACCAATTTCTGCCCTTTAAAATTCTGATATTCCACCAATAACTGCACCACACTGAGCAGAAAGAAGGAATGATTGCTTTGACCTTGGCAACGGAGCAGAACATTGGTTAGGAAAGTGTATCTTTACAACCACAATTAGAAGAGGTTATGAGTGGCTTCATGATTTCAAATTGCTGCATGAGTGCTCAGTAACTTGTACTCCTAACAAAAGGAGCAGCATTAGAAAAGAAGGCACGTGAGGCTCGAATAATGCAGTCACCATATCCTAAATCTACGGAGAGAAATACTTTCATGGAAAGCAGATCAGATCTTTCATGTAGACGCAAGAAATCTGAAGCGTGAGAGGACGCTAGCAGGTGTCTTCACAGCTGTACGGCTCAAATATGTAAGTTCCATGTTGCCTGAAAGTGTCAGATACTGTTACGCTTGGGCCACTTTTTAAGGGGATCTCAATATTACTTTATAGATTTTTGGCAGTCTGGATGGAAGCTTATGTATTCTCATGCTCCGTCCTTCATGTACTTCTCTAATTTTCACAAATATTTTCTTTTCTGATCCTTTTCTGTTTTTCTTTCTCTCATTCCAAGACACATGCTGTTCATATGTGAATGCCCTGGTTGGCATGAAAGAATGTAAACCATCTGGGGAATTTTATTTCTCCTATTTTAGATAAATAAACAATTTTTCTCAGTCGTTGTATGTCATACTCTTTAAATTGTGAAGGTGTCTTAGAATTCACATGTGTATCCAAACTTGGTAATGATCAGCACTCGTGACATAAGGCCCCCCCTTTGAGTGTAATAGCTTCATCATTAAGCAAAATAGCTTTGTTTTACTTTGCCAATTCTAATAAATGTACAGCTTCATAACATCTTTTAAAATCTTCTCAGTCACTCCTAATATTCCTATATGCTTCCCATTTTTTCAAGAGACAAAAATGGCATTTTTATGTAGAAGGGATCAATTTGTCAAGAACATAGAATCATAAATAGGTACATATTATAGAGAAGATCACCTATTTTCCAAAGCAAATGTCAACTAAATCAGAAGGGGTAAATTAATTCTTTTTTTTTTTTTTTTCTGTATTTAGGGTAGGTTCTACGGGGCCTCATTACATAGATCAAATTTGTCATCCTTCTGTTTTTAGCCTCCCGAAGTGCTGGGGTTACAGGTGTGCACCACCACACCTAGTCTCAAGCTCTGTCTCAGCATGCCCCAGGGGCAGAGCGAGCAAGGCACCCTGGGGATCAAACCCCAGGCCTCTGTACTCTGCCTAAGCAGGCACACTAGTCCACTGAGCTATCAGGCTGGCCCAGAAATTCTTAGTAATAGCTAGAGACTTAAATCCACCATTAGCAATGCTTAGAAATTCTACATAGAAGGTCACTAACAAAAGAGAAAACTAAACAACAAACCAATAAAACTTCAGGAGAATATACAGAATAATATAACAGAAAATAGCCTAATACCCATTATTTTAAGCAAACATGGTCAAAGCAAAGCTTTCTATAATGGATTATATGTTTGACCCGGCAACAAACTTCAGGAAATTTTATTTATTTTATTTTTTAAGATACATAGAATACAAACATTATCTCCATTTTTTAATGTTTTTAAAAATTTTTAAACTTTATTTATTTTTATTACTTTTAATAAGAAATAACAACGTATATCAATGTGACAGTTTCAAAACATGTTAGTAGTACATTTCAATATTTGATACAATGCATATTTTTGTCCTCCTACTAGTTATACAGAGCCCTGCGTGTAGATGTTATAATTTTTCAAATCATTATTGGTACAACCAAATTTCTTCTCACTGAACTAAGAGAAAGTAGTTGTATGCATAATCTAATATTTGATAATTGCAATGGGTTATTGGTAAAACTGGCAATGTTGGAAGCTGTTGATTTAAGCTTCCCACAGCTCAGCATTCTAATCTAGCTTTCTGTTTTATGCCTTGTGGTTAAACTTTTCTGCTGAGTGGTTAAGGGCAAGTTTAAGCATGACCTGTACAGCAAAACATGTAACTTTTGTATCTCTCAAGGTCAGCCAAATCCCCTCAAGATTTACTTTGGAACCATATACAGTGCTTTGTAGAACTATTGTCAGTGTCAGCCACTGGATGAGTCACGGCCATTGCTTGATCAGTTTGCTCTCTGCGAAAGCCCGAGAGAATGTTTCCTCTCTAAGTGACTCTCCTTTGGCACACTATATATCTTCAGTCTCTTTCCTGTGTAGCCCCATAATCTCCTTGAAAAGAAAATTTGGGAAACCACAGAGTTATAGGATGTTACAGCACAGGTTGTCTCATGTCCTGAGTCCTCACTGACATTGAAAGGCTAAGGCCAAAATATTGGCTATCCCTGTAGTCCTTTTTCTCTAATTTTGGGTCTATAAACTTATATTCTTAACCCACCAGAAGAAAAGCTTAGTGACACTATTACTCTATAACATAGGTACTTGAGTGTGACATTACTGTCATTCTGACTATCAAGCATCTTAGACTTAACTTGGAATTGGTATTTTCTATCAATCATTGATATTCTAGTAAATCTCTATAGAATGTGATAAAAAGTAGTTACACATTTTTACGCACACATTTAGAAATACAGACATATACAAAATTGTAGCCTGTCAAGCCTATGGCTTTTTGCTCAGTTTCTTACTCTCAATTAATACCCTTTTTTGTTTTCTTGTAAACCAACCATTTACTTGAGAGAGACTATAATGGTAACAGAAATTACATTAGAAGCAGCACACACCCAGGGAACCAAAATGAGAGGCATTCCAATTGCATTTTTGCTGTTATACATTGTTATTCTCAGTGTCAAAAACATTTTGGAGGTTCCTAGGACAGATAAGTAACATTCTGTGTATGTAAGTGCATGGCTTTGCCCCTGCCATCCTTCCTATCTTTTCTGCTTGTAGTCACTTCATTGTTTAACTCTTAAGTCCTTGATTTCCATTCAGTTGTGTTATGCCTCTCCATTTTTATTTCTTCTCTTGAGACCTTACACTAGAGAGAATATACAATATTTACCCATGTAGGTCTGGTTTATTTCACTTATGAGTATATGTTCAAGGTACATGTATTTATATATGAAGTCTTCGAGTTTATCATTCTTTATAGCTGAGTAATATTCCATTAAATAAAAATACCACATCTTTTTCAACCATTGTTCAGATAATGGGCATTTTCACTGTTTCCAAGATTTGGCTATTACAAATTGGGCTGCTATAAATATAGGTGCACAGATATCACTATGGTGTGACGTTTTCAGTTATTCTGGGAAAATTCCTAGTAGAAGGATAGCTAGATTGAATGGGATTTCCAGTTCCAGTTTTTTTAAGGAGTCTCCACACTGCTCTCCATAATGGTTGTGCCAAGCTGCATTTCCACCAGCAATGGGGAAGGATTCCTTTATGCCCAAGCCTCTCCAACACTTGTTGTTGCTTGATTTCTTTATGTAAACCATTCTTTCTGGGAAGAGATGGTATCTAAGTGTTGTTTTGATTTTCATTTCACGAATGGCTAGTAGCGATGTGGAGCATTTCTTCATGTATTTGTAGGCTTGTTGAATTTGTTTTGCTGAGAAGTGTGTGTTCATGTGAGATACCCATTTCTGAACTGGGTCTTTGAATGTTGGAACCCTAATGATTTTTAGTTCTTTATTGATTCTAGATAGAAGCCCTGTGTCTGAATACTTACTAGTTAAAATCTTTTTGAAATTTGTGGTTATCTTTTCACTCTGTTGGTAATTTCTTTTGAGGTGCAAAAACTTCTTAGCCAGAGAAGGTTCTAGTATTGATTCTTTCAACTGTTAAACATGCAATTTGATTTCTGTTGATGAATTATTTGCCTACCCTGATATTTTCGAGATTTTCTCCTACTTTCTCTTCCGGGAGATTTAATGTTTCTCTTTTAATATTTAGATCTTTAATTCACTTTAACTTTAGTTTAGTGCATGGTGATAGACCTGGGTCAAGTTTTAGCTTTCAGCATGTGGAGAGCCAGTTTCTCTAGCACCATTTGTTAAAGAGGCTATCTTTCTTCCATTAAACATGTTTGGCCCCTTTATCTAAGATAAGGTGGCTGAGTGTGTTTGTATTTGCTTCTGCATCTTCTAATCTATTCCACTGATCCTCAAGTCTACTTTCTTGCCAATACTATGTTGATTTTATCACTGTAGCTTTGTAGCATAACGTTAGGCCAGTAATTGTAATGCCTCCTGCCTTGTCGTTGCTGTTCAGGATTGTCCTTGCAATTCTAGTACTTTTTTGGTTCCAGATAAATTTTAGGAATGATTTCTCCAGATCTGTGAGGTATGTTGATAGTATTTTGATAGGAATTGCATTAAATCTGTATAACAATTTAGGGAGTACGGGCATCTTAACAATGTTGGTTGTTCCTATCCAGGAGCAGGGAATATCTTTTCATTTTCTGAAATCCTCTAGGATCTTTTTTTTCAGAGTTCTGTAATTGTCATTGAAAAGGTCTTTTACTTCTTTAGTTAGGTTAATTCCCAAGTATTTCATTTTCTTAGGTGCTATCATAAAAGGTATTGTTTCTTTAATTTCTCTCTCTGTGTGTTTGTTGTCTGTGTAGAGGAATGCTATTGACTTATGTGTGTTGACTTTGTAACCTGCTATGCTACTGAATTTGTATATTAATTCCAGTAGCTTCTTAGTGGAGTTTTTTGAGTCTTCCAAGTAGATTACCATGTCATCTGCAAATAATGATAGTTTACCTTCTTCTTTACTTATTCTTATTCCTTTTATATCTCTCTCTCTCTTGTCTAATGGCTATTGCTAATGATTCCAGAACTATATTGAATAGAAGTGGCATTAGAGGACATTCTTACCTTGTATCAGATCTGAGAGTAAAAGACTTCAGTTTTTTCCCCATTTAGAATTATGTTAGCTGTTGAATTGGCATAAATGGCCTGTATAAGATTGAGGTTTTGACTCTATTGATATAGTGTATTACATTTATAGATTTGTGTATATGAATCATCCTTGCATCCCAGGGATGAATCCTACCCGGTCATGGTGTATAATCTTCTTGATGATTTGCTGTATTCTATTGGTGAGTATTTTATTGAGGCTTTTTGCATCTATGTTCATAAGAGAAATTGGCCTGTAGTTCTCTTTTTTAGTTGCATCTCTCTCTGGTTTTGGTACAGTGCAATACTTGTCTCTAGGAATGATTTTGGAAGGATTGCTTCCTTTTCAATTTCATTGAAGAGTTTGAGTAATATTGGGATTATGTCTTCTGTAAATTTCGTATAGAATTCAGGGTGAATCCATAAAGACCCGGACTTTTATTTGCTGTATAAGATTGAGGCTTTTTATTACATTTTGTATTTCATTGACTGTTATTGGGTTGTTGAGAGATCTTATGTCTTCCTGGTTCAGTTTTGGTAATTTGTACCTTTCTAGGAACCTGTCCATTTCATCTGTGTCTTCAATTCTGTGAGAGGAAAGATTGTCAAAATAGCTATTTATGATCCTCTGAATCTCTGCTGGATCTGTAGTATATTTCACCCTTTTCATTCCTTATTGCTTGAATTTGAGTCCTTTCTTTCCTTTTTTTTTTTTTTTTTTTTTTTTTTTTTTTTTTTTTTTTTTTTTTTTTTTTTTTTTTTTTTTTTTTTTTTTTTTTTTTTTTTTTTTTTTTTTTTTTTTTTTTTTTTTTTTTTTTTTTTTTTTTTTTTTGATGAGGTTAGTTAGGGGCTTATCAATTTTATTTAATCTTTGAAAGAACCAAATTTTTGATTCATTAATTCTTTGTATTGCTTTCTTTGTCCCAATTGAACTAATTTCTGCTCTAATCTTTATAATTTCCTCCTGTTTTGGAGCTTTTGATTTTGTTTGCTCTTCCCTTTCTAGTTGGTTAAGGTGCTGCATGAGAGTATTTCATCCCGTTCTTTCTTCTTAATGTGTGAGTTCAGAGCTATAAATTTTCCTCCAAGAACTGCTTTCATTGAATCCCATAAATTCTGGTAGGTTGTGTTTGAATTTTCATTAAATTCTAGGTATTGTTGAATTTTTTTATTTCATCTGTAGCCAACTGGTTACTGAAAAGGGTGTTGTTTCTGGGGTTCTCGTGCTTTCTTTTGTCATTTATTTCCAGTTGCATTGCACTGTGGTCAGATAATATGCATGAGATAATTTCTGTTTTCTTGCATATACTTGAGCGTGACCTATGCACTAAAATGTCGTCTATTTTGGAAAATGTCCTATGTGCAGCTGAAAAACATGTGTATTCAGAAGTGGTTGGGTGGAACACTCTCTGTATGTTCACCAAGTCTAGTTTTTCCATGTCTGGTTCAGTTCTGTAACTTCTTTGATAATTTTTTGTCACTTGACCTATCTTTTGAGGAAAAAGGGGTGTTAAAGTGTCCTGTTAAGATGGTGGTATTGGATATTAGATTTTTTATGTCCATTAAGATTTGTCTTATATAACTTGGTGCTTCCCGTGTTGGGTGCATATATATTTATGAGTATTAGCTCTTTGCCTTGAATTTTTCCCCTAACCAGTATGTAGTGGCCTTCTTTATTTCATTTGATCAATCTTGGTTTGAAGTTTAGACTTTCCGTTTTTTTTGTTTTGTTTTTTAAGTTTAGACTTTCTACAAACAAGATTGCTATCCCTGCTTTTTTCTGAGATGCTGGGGCATGTAATTTTTTTTCCATACTTTAACTTTCAGCCTATGAGTTTCTTCATGAGTTAAGTGTGTTTCTTGTATACAGCATATGGTTGGATTTTGTTTCCTTATCCACTCTCCCAGTCCGTTCCTTTTAGTTGGAGAACTGAGTCCATTTACATTGATTGTTATAATTGAAATGTATTGACTTATGATTGACATATCTTTTTACTTACTACTGTTTGCCACTTTTCTCCTGTGTTTAATTGATTGTCCTATTCGGTGGGTTCTTCCTGTTCTCATTTGTGGAGTTTGGGTCATTTTGGTCCCTCTCTAAAATATATTTTAGTAGTCTGTGTAGGGTTGACTTTGACATCATGAAATTTTTCAGTTGTTCCTTGTCATAGCAGTATTTCACTTCACATTATACTTGAGAGAGAGTTTTGCAGAGTATTGCAGTCTGGGCTGGAATTTATTTTGCTGGAGGATTTGAAGCACTCTGCTCCATGCTCTTCTTGATTTCATGGTTTATGAAGAGAAATCTGTCATTATTCTGAAGGATTTTCCTTTAAATGTGATCTGTTTCTTTTCTGTAGCAGTTTTGAGTATATTGATTTTCTGCTGGATTTCTGGGATCTTGATTATTATATGTCTGGGTGTGTTTTTAGTCAGGTTGATGTTATTTCGAGTTCTGTATGCTTCAGTTACTTGAATGTGCCATTGTTTTCTCATATTTGGGAAGGTTTCCGCTATTACTTCTACCCATATTCTTTTTATATCCTTTGTATTGACTCATTCTTTCTTGCTAATTTCTATTAATCTCATTGTTCATTTTCGCATCATCTTGCAGATGTTGAATTATTTGTCCTGCATCCTAATTGTTTTTAAGAGATCCTTTCTTACCTTTTCACTAGCTGCAACTGTGTCTTCAAGATCTGAAACTCTATCCTCACTTTCATTCATACGGTTTTACCAGTTTAGGACTGAGATTTTATTTTCTTGTACATCTCTTTGAAACTGTTTCATGGAATCTATTTCTTTCCTATATTGCTCAATAATGCATTCCATCATTTTTTTATTCTCCTCTAATTTTTTTATCAGTGTCTTCTTTAGCACCATGTAAGTTTTTCATTATAGTTATCCTTTCTTTCTCTATTTCAGGGATTATTTCTTCTCTAATCTCCTCTCTATCTTTCTGCAGTTGTATCCCTACTTTAGATCTTATTAACTTAGAGATGTCTTTTTTTTTTTTAACTTGAGAGGTTATTTCTCATCTGACTTTCTCTATATGTTTCTGCAGTTTTTTTTTCCACTTCAGATTCTATTAATTCATGCATTTCATTTTTTATTTCAGATGTTATCTTTGATCTGAGTTTCTCTATACATTTCTGCACTTGTCTGTCTGCCTCAGATGCTACCAGTTCAGAGATTTTTGGCTGTCTGGTTCCCGTTTTGTACTATGGTACTGTCTCCTATATTTGTTCTGGGTGGACTCAAGACCTGAGATTGCAACTTGCTCCTTCTCTTTGTAATTTTGTGTGAACTCTGCACTTTGGTAAAGTCATGCTGTTAGCCCTATCGAAATTTGGGTCTATATCCACCAGTCTTGATCCCTTCCAGATGTGCCTGGTTGGGTCTGGCTGCTGTGCTCATCTTCTTCCTGCTGCAACTGGGTGCATGCCAGGATGGTCAATGTGGGCAGACAGGGTCGGAGTTCTGGTGGCTGGCAGCACTGGGGCACACGACAGTGTGCAGTTTCTACCTGGGCACAGGCCTGGGTCAGTCAGTGTAGGCAGGTGGGAACCAGGTTCTGGTGGCTGGCACATGGGAGGCGTGCCAGAGGACAGTTCTTACCTGGGCATAGGCCCACGTCATTGAGCATGGGCAGGCAGGGGCAGGAGCCAGCACTTCTTACCTGGGCACAGGCAGGGTTGGTCAGCATGGGTGGGCGAACTTTAGTAAATTTTAAAAGACATGAATATCACCAATGATTTTTCTGAAACAGAAAATACAAGCTAGAAATAAGTTTAGCATAAAAATACTGGAAAATTCACAAACACTGTGAAGCAATTGGTCAAAATAGAATTCACAAGTAAAACAGAAAACAAAGACAAGTGAGAAGAAAACCAACCATCAAAATACATTTCACACTTTAAATGACCAATTTGGAAATACAAAGACTAGTAAATAGGTTTTAAGTTCTCTTACCCACTTTATAAATACAAAACAAGAATAAAGAATTGATGTTTTTATATTTTAATGCCATTGTTGTCACAATTGAGACAACCAAATAAATTCTTTGACATAATTTAGTGGTATTCTCTCTCCTCCCCCCTCTCTCCTTCTCTCTCTCCTCTCTCTAATCTTTGGCATTTTTCAAATATAAAGAGATCAGAAAGATCAGCTGTTAAAACATCAGCAACCTATATACTTGAATGAAGAAATTTGAATCTTTCAGAGAATGATTAAGCGTATTCAGGGAAGTTACACAGATCCATGGGAAAGTTGTGAAGAGAGCAACAACGTATTTTTATTTTTTCCCCTTCGCTAGATAGAGGTTTGATTTTCTCTAGAATGTCTCAGGGTAGAGAAAGGAGAGCAAACCTTTATGAGTGGTGAGACATACTGAACATTACCAGTAAACAAGAATTGAGAAAGTAATTTATATAGTTTTTAAATAAATGACTAATAAAATTCCATATTGTTCTACTATGAATTCTATATTCAATTAACACGTTTAAGTTTTTGAGGATTTATTAACTTGTAGATCTGGTGGCCAACTGAGTTTTACCGGTTTCCATTAGTTTCTCTACATATTCACTTCAACAGATACAATCATAAAAATGTTTTCTACGGTCAGGTAGGTTTGAGAAATGCTTCAGACTGAGCTGGACTTCCAGGTAATCTTCTACTTAATACCACACTGGCAATCTAAAATGTGGTGTCATTCTTTTTTAGGTTAGTGTGAGTCAGTATTTTATTTGAAATATGTCAAAAGGAAAACATAAAAAAGACAAGAATGAAACTCCCTTATATTCTTTCACTAAAGTATACAAGGTAGAAACTTAAAGCTCTCCATTTATTTGATATGACATGAACCTACACACTGCATAGTCACACTTTTCTAACTCTGCTTGCATGTTGGCTTAAAGTAACTCCTAAGTCTTTGAGCTGTGTCCGCCTTAAGTTGCTTCCCTTTTCTGCAGAGCTACTCTCCCCCAGAACTCCATAACCAGACAGAACAAGCCATGACATACACTTCTGGTGAGATCATTAGCACATTATTTCCAAACTATAAGAATCAGCTGCATGTTGATGTCCATTCCTCAAAGCCCAGATGCAGCAAAACCAGAGAACCTTCATTACTTCTTCATGAGGGAGGTAGCTGCCACATGACCCTGCAAGGTGCGAAGAGGCAGAAACATAGCTCCTTTCCACATTTGTGCTTCTGAGTCCTTTCTAGCTTCCCACCCTCACATTTCAGGTAATCAACCCAAGAAATACAGCCCCAAGTGATAGAAAGAGAGAAGTAATTAATTGCTAGATTACGTTCAATATTCAGAAGTTTCTCTCCTCCCAAGAATCCTCTTCACATTAAGCATCAGACTTAGAGATGTTTAGAAGCCTTTAGACCAAACGCCTGGCAGCTGCAAGGTCCTAACTTCAATCCCTAGTACAAAAAAAAGCCTCGTTTGACCATTATTATAGGAGAATACCCACAAATATTCAAGATTAAGAACACCAGCATACAGAAATGATGGTCAAAATTTATACTTTTTTCTTAGAAAAATATAAAACATTCAGCTTTCTTACTTTTTAAATTAAGAACAGGAAAACAAGAATTATTCAGCAAGTAAAAAAAATATTTTTAAAAGAATTTATGCTGATCAACTCATCCAGACGGCTGACATTGACAACAGTTCTACAAAGCACTGTACATGGTTACAGAGTAAATCCTGAGGGGGTGTCACTGACCTTATGAAGAACAAAAAATACATGTTCCGTTATACAGGTTTTGCTTTAACTTGCCCCTAACTACCCAGCAGAAAAGTTTAAACATGGTGCATAAAATGTAAAGGCAGTTTAGTATGCTGAACTGTAAAAGGCTCTAATCAACAGCTTCCAGCATTGCTGGTTTCACCAGTAACCTACTGCAATTATGGAACATTTGACTATGTATACAACTACTTTCTCTTAGATCAAAGAGAAGAAATCTATTGTACTAATAACCATTAGAAAATTTATCATGTCTACACCCTGTGCTCTGTGTAACTACAATGAGGACAACAATATGCATTGTATCAATTATTGGGAATGTATTACTAATGTGTTTTGAAACTGTCACATTGTAATTTCTTATTAAAAATAATAAAAAATAAAAATAGAAAAGAATTTATGATCAGTGTGGGGAAAAAAGAAAGGGAAGAGTGAGAGTGATGGTGAAGAAAAACAGTAGAGGAGGGACAGAACCACATAATGAGAAAGGTAGAAAGCAGATAGAGGCAAAAGACAAAGGAAAAGGGAAAGGCAGAGAAGTAAAATAGTCCCTAAATTGGAGAGAAGCCTGACAGATGCCTTAAATTGTAAAGTATAAATTTCAGGTACAGTTCACTAGTATTCTGGATTCCAGAACTTTATTATAATTGATTTATTATCTCATTAACTGGGCACCGTTGTATAGAAGGTCCTTTTCTGGCATTAGGGATATGGCAGTAAACAAAACAAATACCTGGGCCAGGGAAGTAGCTCAGTAGTCTAAGTACCTGCCTGGCAAGCTCAAGGACCAGAGTTCAATCCTCAGTACCTCATGCCATACTGAGATACTGAGGCTTCATCAATCTATCCAAAGAAACTGGTTGTAGTGGTACATGCCTGTAGTCCCAGCTCTGGGCAGTCGGAGACAGGAGGATCATCATAAGTCTGAGCTGTGAGCAACACCCTTTACCAAATAAATAAATAAATAAACTATAAAAAATAAAAATTAAAAATCCCTCCCTTATGAAACTTATAGATGACAAGAAAGTATCTTTTAAAGATGTTCTGTTAATACAAAAATAATGCAAGGAAGTATTTTATGATTAAAAATATAATAAAGATCATGTGATGGAAATTGTTAGGAGTTTGTCAATAATGTACAACTGGAGGTAATGCTGGTGTGAGCTAGTGTCATGCCAGCTGGTGTGATGTGCTTTGGAAAACAGTCAATTAATTTGATAGCAACAGGATATGTTAGATGACAAGAGACTAATAAGAGAGATTTAATGTGACATTGGACTGGGGACAAGGTATCTTATGGTGACATCTTCTGAGTTTGGAAATGTTATATGATCTTGACTTTTCTGCAATTTTCTGGTTTGGATTTTGTTTGCATATGGTATTGAAGCAGAAAAACAAAGGATCTCCTGGACATGTTAGTTCTTCAAAGTCTATTAGACCTCTGAGTAAAGGTGTTAAATATGCAGCTGGCCAGAAAACTCATGAGCTTTTACTGATGGTCTCATTCATTGGAATTAGCCTTTGAACAAAACACTACTCAACTACTTTAATCCGAGAACAATAAAGTGGAAAACTTGTGGAGAAGATTCTCTCCACCATCCCATCAATAAGAAAAGCAATCCTAGTTCTAAAGATGAACTCAAACTTACGGTGAAACCAGTTATTGAGTTATGATGTCCCTTGTTGTAACAGAGAAGAAAAACATACTCTATGGGGAAAGTTGAGATATAGAGACCCTGGTCATGTCCTCCATTTCTTGTGTATAAAATACTAATTTAACCAATAAAAGAAAAATAGGAAAAATTGAATAAATTAGGTTGCTGGTAAATACATGTAGGTGCTAAATATTTTCCACATTGCCTCAAGATTCTGTTATGTTAGACAATGTGTAGATTTCAAGCATATGTGTTGTTTTATGTTGATGTATAAAACTACACTTCTGGTTAACTTTTACTATATAGTAGAAAATTTATTACTATATTATGTAGTAGAAAATTTAACAGCACATTTTATTGTCAATGACTTCTACCCAGCACTCTTAGAATATTTTGTGACAGAAGAATCATGTCTCTTATATTTGAAATGCAGGCATATGGCCTGAACCCAGTGCTAAATGCCTAACTTAAGGCAGAATATCCTCTGATGACTCTTATGACCTTAACCAATACTGCACAATAAATCAATATTAACTTGTCAATAACAGTTTTACTTCTGTAGTGGCAAAGCAGTTCTGTGAGGTTGTATTGTAGAGAATCTTTTGATGCTTAAGTTCAAAATTCCTGCCTTTGCAACACTCTCACCTCCCGTCCCTGAGAAGCTTCACAGTTAGAACAAATGCCATGTCTGACAGTGTCAGTGTATTGTATTAAAAGCCATATTTAAAAAATAAAACAGCTGGGCGTGGTGGCTCACGCCTATAATCCCAGCACTTGGGAGGCTGAGGCAGGAGGATTGGTGCGAGTTCGAGACCAGCTTGGGCTACAAAAGTGAGCTCAAGGCCAGGCTCAACTGCATATCAAGACCCTGTCTCAAAAAAGAGAAAAAAAAAAAAAAAAAAAAAAA
>PVJA010006590.1:0-14959 GCA_004027025.1 Myocastor coypus | reverse complement strand
GGCCCTGCCGTGGAGCACACTAAGGTGGTGATTAAGACTGGGCATGGTGGCACACTCCTATAATCACAGTGCTTGGGAAGCTGAAAATAGAATTACTGTAAATCCAACCTGTGTTCTTCAAGACATTGTGAGATCTTCAAGACAAGTGAGATCTTCAAGATGTTGTTCCACATACGTAAAAAAAGAAAATAAAAGAAAAAGAACTGAGTTATAATTAATGACTTCTAAGACTGTGTCTGTTTTCTATCACTAAAACATAGTACTGAACAATGGGTAATTTATAGAAGAAAGGAACAAAGTTTTATTACATTTTTTGGTACAGAAGTCCAAGATCAAGGGATTACATTTGATAGGGGCCCAAACAGTAATCAGATGTGTGCAGAAGAGACCAAACACAAGGGGCAAACTTGACAATTTATGTAGCATTTAGATTGTATTAAGTATTATAAATAATCTAGAGAACATTTGAAGTATATACGAAGGTGGGTTGGTGGTGTAGCTCAGTAGTAGTATATCTACCTAGCCCTGAATTCAATTCCTAGTACTGCCAGGAAGTATGTGGATGTCTTAGTTACTTTTTACTCAGTGCTGGGACAAATACCCGACATTCAAAATGAAGGAAGGAAGGTTTATTTAGCTCAGAGTTCATGGAGTTTTCAGTCCATATTCAAAGCTGGCCCAAGGCTGAGTGGAACAGGGCAGAGAGCATCCAGTTCATGGTGGTGGAACAGCAACAAAATGGTGGCAGAGGCAGCCAACCAAACAGGGCAGCAGAGTGCAACAACAACTGTAGTCTGTCTCTGTATTCCTACCAGGCTCTCTGCCTTAGGATATCTGCCCTAGACCACACCCATAGTCCCAGCCCTACTCAGACCAATAATCCCATTAGACACATAATCCCAATGACTCATGAATCAAGTCTCAATCTATAGAAGTCCCCGCCCAAGGACTACATGAGGCTTTGGGGGGACAACTAGATGTAAACCATAACAGTGGGTTATATGCAAACACTACACCATTTTAGATAAGGGACAAGATTACACAAATTTTGGCACCCCTGGGAGACTATAGAAATAATCCTCCATGAATACCAGGGGTCAGCTATACTGGTTTCTCTTCTACAGTTTTTTCATTTTCCTTTCCACATTAGACCATATAAGCTACACTAAAGATTTGTTACTATCACATCTTGTAACAACAAATCCAAACTGATTCTTGGGTTGGTGTCCTTAAGAACAGAGTCTACTGGGGCTGGGGAGATAGCTCCATGGCATAAGTGTCTGCCTGGCAAGTGTAAGGTCATGAGTTTGAACCCCAATCCTGCAAAAACAAAACAAACAAAAAACAGAGTCTACTGATGCATTTCTCTAATAATTAAGACTTTTCTAGACACAGTTTTCTTTTTTAATTTTAACTACATTTATTCTATGCAGCAACTCCTTAAAATACCTGAAACCTGGAACTTTCACCATTGGCAATTGATGCCACAGTTGACCCCCGCATTATGAAAATTATGATACCTTTGAAGGGCTGTAGTCGCTCATCACTTGTTACAAAAAGTTCATAAATATATGTAGGATCACTGGCACACTCATCGAGTACACCAAAAGAACTCTGTGCCTTACCCTGGGTCATCGACAGGCTAAGTGGCATTAGACACAGTTCTCTAGCATTCAAAACTCTTTCTTGGGACCTTTGGTCTCCAACTTCTTTTAAGCTCTGTGATAGCAACTACTTGACTTTGAAGAGTGTCATCCACAATAATTCTTTATTCCATCAGTCACTTGTACAGGAAACTAGAATTCATATTAATTTATCTTTACTTAACACCAGGTGAATCAAAACGCAAAGCAGATACAAGATTTTTAACTAAGTATCAGGAGCATACTCAAATACAGTGTAGTGTGTTAAGAAAGTAACAAAGCATAATCTCATTTTCCTCACACATTATTTTATTCAATAATTCACTTACATATTTAACTGACAAATTTATTGTTATCCAGAAGAGATGAAAGTGTAACAAAGTACAACAGATGATGATCTATGTTTGAATATAACAAGTGTTGAAAGCATGTACTGTAATAGTCTCTACTCATGAGATCTATGTAAATGATAGAACATATAAAAGACATAAAAACAGAATGTGGCTCAATATATGATTAAATGAAAATATAATGGCAACATTTGAAAACTTGAGGAGTGTGGTGGTTTAAATCTAAAACGTCCTCCAGAGTTCTCCTGTGTGAGTAAAAGTCACTGGATCGTGAGAGCACTCCACTCAGCCATGGATTCATCCAAGGAGGCATGCGGCACTCTACATGATCAGAGAAGGTTCTCTAAAGAAATGATCCATGAAATGATAGCCTGAGAGCACAACAGCTAAATATCCTGGTAGGACATGGGGCCTGGTTGGAATACCCATATCCCAGGCTCATCCTGGTGCTCTGCTTCCTGGCTGGCATGAGATGAGCACCTGTCCTCCGTCCAGGCCCTTCCACCATGCCCAGCCTGCTTTGGAATAAGACCTCTAAGAACTGTGAACCAAAACAAACCTCCTCTCCTTTAAGTTGTGGTTGTTGACTCTTATGTTCCAGAAAGGAGAAAGAAATTAAGACAAAGAGGAATGATACGCAGATATTTTTCTGATAACAAATGTATGCTGTTTTTCAATATCACTCACCACTAATTCTGGGGTTGGGGAAATAGCTCAATAGAATAAGCACTTGTCTGGCAAGCACAAGGGCCTGAGTTCAGTCCCCAGTTTTGAAAAAAAAATCAACTAACCACTAATTCTTGGAAGAAAATTGTCTACTAATAAGTCAGTGAAATTCTGGTACTAGTGATCTAAAATGAGTACTGAAGGAGACAGCTCAGCGGATTAAAGTAGCTGCAAGCAGGTGCAGGGGCTGGAGGTTCAATCACCGGGCCTGCCATGCTGGCCCCACTGCCGAGGCACAGTGAGATGGCAACTGAGACTGGACGTGGTGGCACATGCCTGTAATCCCAGCTCTTGGGAGGCTGTAAACAGGCTGATCACTATGAGTCTGATCTAGCAGTGGGACCCTGAACATCCTGTAGACCCCTCCTTAAAATACAAATAAATAAATTAAATAAAATAAGTACTGAACAAATCTGACCACTGCCATTCTTTTTTTTTCTGTCTTTGCTCATTTTTTCTTTTCCTTTTTTCGTTCCCTTCTCCCTCATTCCTACTTCTCCTATTCAAGAATATTTTCTTCCTATTTCACAATATCTATTATACCTTTTGATCATTATTTACATGTTTGATTTCGTAGACCAGAGAAACAATGAGGTATTCACACATAAGGATCTGATTTCTTTCACTTAAGCATATGTCCTAAAGGTGAATCCCTTTAGGTAGAAGTGTCTCAAGCTTCTCCTTTCTTTTTTTTATGAGCAGAATGGATTTACTGGGGGAAAGAAAGCTTCTGTCAGAGAGAGGAATAGGAGGAGGGCCCAAGCAGGTTGTCCGCTCTTTTTTCCCCCCTCTTTTTGCTAAAGCTTATCCTTCTTTATGACAGAGAAGTACATCAATATATAAAAATAACATCTTTTTTTTTTAAATGTATTTGGTACAAGGTCTCATTATGCAGCTCAGACTCACAGAGATTCTGCTGTATTCCACATCCTCAGCGCTGGGATTACAGCTGTGCACCACCATACCTGGTCTCAGTGGCCAGCTCAGCATGCCTGGGCTGGGGCCAGCACAGCATGTAGTGTGGGGGTTCAGACTCCAGTCCCAGTGCTTGCCTAAACAAATTCTTAGTCCACTGAGCTCTCTCACTGGCCCTTATTACACCTTTTCTATCCATTCTAGTTGATGGGCATTTGGGTTGAATTTATCCCCACCAGAATTTATAAATTGTGCTGCTATTTATAAACTATAGTATGAAGTATGTCATAAACACAGGTATCTATATATTATTGTGGTATAATGCAACTAATTCTTTTGGAAAGATACTAAGAAGAGGAATAGCTAGGTCTATTTCTTGTGCTTTGTTTTATTTTGTTGGAGTTTTTGTGGGTTTTTTTTTAGACATCTCTGCACTGATTTCTACAGTGGATACACCCAGCTATAGTCCCACCAGGAGTGGAGAAGGGTTCCTTTTGGCAGACATCCCAAACAGAATTCATTATTGGTTGATTCCTTGGTGATAGTCATTCTTTCTGAGGTGAGACAGAATCTCAGTGTTGTACTAATTTGCATTTCTCAGACAACCAATGGTGTTGAATTTTTATGCATGTATTTGATGTTTTCCCTTCATCATGGAAGTGCCTATTCATTCTGATGTCATTTTTGTATTGGATCTTTGAATTTGAGGAGGTTGTCTTTTTAAACTCTTTATATGCCCTAGACAGTAGTCTTTTGTCTGAGGAACATCATTGGCATTATGATTTAACTGTAGAAACTATAATTTCATGTTTAATTTTATGACTCATTGGTTAGTCAGGAGGATGTTATTTAACTTCCACATGTTTATGAAGTTACTGTGACTTCTTTTACCATTGCACTTTTTTTCATTGCACTATGATCAAGTAATATGCGTTATTATTATTATTATTATTATTTTTTTGTCTTTTTGAGACAGGGTCTCGCTATGCAGTTGAGGCTGGTCCTGAGCTCACTTTTGTAGCCCAGGCTGGTCTCGAACTCGCACCGATCCTCCTGCCTCAGCCTCCCGAGTGAATATGCGTTATTATTAGAACCTTTGCATTTACTTAGGCTTTCTTGGTAAGGTAGTATGTGGTCTCTTTTGGAAAATCTTACATGTGAAGCTCAGAACATGTATCCTGATGTTGTGAAATGGAGCACTCTGTAGACATCTGCTAAGTCCATTTGTTCAAATGTTTGGTTCAGTTCTACTATTTCATTGTATATTTTGTTTTTGTCTAGTTGATTTGCTTGGACAGTGGTGCATGGATTTCATTCATTATAATTATATTAGTGAACTAAGAGAATGTAGCTGTATATCTATCCTAACTCTCTTGAACAGTTTTTATTTATGCTTTTGTGAAGTTAATGACACAAGAGAGTTAGGATAGATACACAGTTACTTTCTCTTAGTTCACTGAGAATAAACGCTTGTACTAATATTGTTTAGACAAGATATTATGTCTACATCTTGTCCTCTGAATAACTACTTTGAATACAATAATATGCAATATATTAATTATTATAACTGTCCTACTAACCTGAGTTGAAACTGTTTCGTTGCTGTTGTCTTGTTTCTCCTTAGAATGAATAAAAATAAAATAAATCATATTAGTGCTTATTTGATTTTTTTCCTGCCCATTAATTTTGTTTTTATATAGTTAGGTATACTAGTATTTGCTCCATTTATATTTATATGTCCCTCTTGGATTTTTCTCTTTATAAGGATACAGTAACCTGATTTGTCTTTCTTAATCACTCTTGGATTGAAATTCACTTTACAAATAGAATATCTACCCTTGCTTTTACCTGGGTTCCTGTCATATGCAGCACTTTTTTCTATCCCTTGAATTTCAGTCTGAATTTCTTAAAGATGATTCTTGCATGAAGCATGATGTTGGATCTTGTTTCTTGATGTATCCTCCCAGTCTGTATCTTTTGATTAGTAAACTAAGACTATTAACGTTCATGGTTATAACAAATATGTATTGTTTTGCCCTTGTCCTGTTATTTTCCTTTTGTCGGTTCTCTTCTTTCCCTCTCTTTCAATTGCTTGTCTTGCCTGATGGATTCATTCTACTGGGTTTCATGAAGTTGTAATCCTCGTTATATCTTTCTGGAGTGTCCTTCAAAACATTTTGGAGTGTCTTTTTGATATTTATTAATTTTATCAGGTGTTCTTTGCTATAGAAGTATCTTATTTCCCCACTGATTTTGAAAGATAGTTTTATGGTATATATCAATCTGGATTAGATAGGTTGCTTTCTTTTAGGGCTTTAAATATTCCTCTCCAAGCTCTCCTTCATTTGAGGTTGCTGTTGAGAAGTCTGCCATGAATAGCTTTCAATGCCCTGTTCTTGTGTTGAATTCTAGAATCTTGATTATTACGTGCTTTGCTCTAGATGCTTTGTGATCATGGCTAAATGGAGTCCTATATGTCTCACTTAGATGTATGCCAGTTTCTTTTGTCCCTGCCATGGGAGTTTGCTATCATGATGTCTGTGAACAAGTTTTTTATGTCCTTTGTATTACCTTCTGCTTTTTCATTGACTCTGGTCAATCTTACGTTATACTTTGCATCATCTAGCAACTGCTGGATTGACTTCTTGTAGTCCTTTGCTATTTTTAATAAATATTTTTTTCATCATCGCTAACCACAATCTGTCTTCTATAGCTGAGAGTCTGTCCTCACTTTGGCTCACTGTTCTGTGTATTCTTCCATGTAATTGTTCTCCTGGCTATCTGTTTGAATCTTTTTAATGGATTCCATTTGTTTCTTATATTGTGTATCACAGCTTCCATCATTTTTCTCTTTTTCTTTTCTTTTCTTTTCTTTCCTTTCCTTTCTTTTGTGTGTGTGTGTATGTGTGTGGTACCAGGGATTAAACTCTGAACTTTGTACTTGACAGACAGGCACTTATGCTGGTGAGCTATATTCCCAGCCCTGTTTCCATCATTTTTCTAAGCTTCTCTTTTTTATCTATACCAGCTCTAGAGCCTTTAAAGATGTCTTTCCTGGTTTTGCCTTTAGTGATCTGAGCATCTGGGGTTGCACCTTGTTTACGTGTCTCTTTTTTGCATTTTTTAAACTTTAATTTTTGGTTTGATGCTTATAAATTTCCTAAGGTGAGTTACTTTATTGTTAATATTTAGACTCTTTAGGAAATGACTATGTCTCAGAGACATCTTCTAGGTCCTTTGCAAGATCTTACCTCTTCAGTTTATTTGGGATGAGAAATAGTTCCCCTGTTGCCCCAGCTCCTAGTTCTCTTGTACTGCATATGCTGCTTTTATGATCTTTAGGCAATCTCATGCTTGGTATACCAGTAAGAACCTCTGATGAAAACAATTATATCACTTTGGTTAAAGTGATACAATTAGCAGTAACATTAACCCCAAATACAGACTAGAAAATTCAGACTGAGATAACTGTTAATTTGCCATCTTTAACCATCTTAACTAGATTTGTTGTTATATCAGAAAATCTCAAACAAAAAACACCCAGAAGAAAAATCATATGCAGTAAACAAATACTCTATATGTCAATCTTACCTTTATGGGAGAAAATTTAAAAAGGATTAGGGGATGTGGCTGGGGAGATAGCTCAGCAGTCTAAGTGCCTGCCTGATAAATGCAAGGACCCAGGTTCAGTCCCCAATACTGAATGTTACTGTCCTGGTCACTGAAACTGGGCATGAAGGCACATGCCTATAATCTCAGCACTGGGGAGACTGAGACAGAAAGATCACTATGAGTCTGAACTGCATAGTGAGACCCTGTACCAAATAAATAAATAAAAGATTACAATTTTTAAAAATAAAGGAGTTTGTGGAAATTAGAGCAGCAAAAGAAGAGGAAGAGATTAAAAGCAAAGCTAGGGACAAAGTAAGATCACACGAAGTTTGGGAAACTGGTGCGGAAGACAGGAGGGAAAGAAAGAGGAAGAATTGAAAACAAGAACAGAACAAAACAACAAAAATATTAGAAAGTATATTCACATTCATATAAAAACAAGAAGAAACAATGGAGAAAAATGAACAAAAAGACAAGAGAGAAAGAAAATTAAAAGTGTTCACTTCAAGGTGTGTCTATGCTGAGAATGACGGGCAACATGGAAAAAAAAGTCCAGATCCACACTGATCAATCCCAGTAAGCCAGCAGCAGCCCCATGGTGGGCAGAGGGTGGGCTCGGAAGCCTGCACCACTGTTTCCACCCAAGTTCAGGATGACCTCGGGCTGGGAGGCTAGAATCAGACCCACCCAGCTATAGTCACTGCACCCACTGCAAGCTTGAACTCAAATGGAAGCATCAGATGAAAGTAGCAGGCACTCTCAGTACCGACCTCAGCTGGCCTCTCTGCCAGAGGGCTCCTGGCCAACTGACCTCACTTTTAGGAGGTTTGAATGGGACAACTCTCTAGCCACCAAGTACGCTGTCTCACTCTTCCACTCCACGGTACACTTCTCTGTGGAGGTCACTGCAGTTGTTAGGAGTCCCAATTTGGGCTCAGAGAGAAAATAGCTCCTGCTCATCATTGAAGTTTCTGTCTTCCTTCTCCAAGTGGGCTTTAATTCTCACTTCAGATCCTTCCTGGGTCCCAGGGGCCCACTTCTTTCCTTCCCTTTCTCATGTTGCTATATTCCAGTGTTTGGACACCAAACCTCAGACAGCCCCTTTCTCTGGCCTTCGCCACTCTGGCATTCTTCCCACTGCCATTCTGAGCTGAACAGAGATGACATTTAGTACCCCTTGTGTGCTTGTGTACCTGCCAGAAATGTATAAACATGGGTTCATAAGGCCCACCCAGTGATCATAGCTGAAATCCATAATTTCCATCATTATTTAATTCTGTGCTTGACAAGTAACCAAAACCTTGTCACTAAAGCTATATGCCACGACTCCCATCATCCCTCAGCCCTGCACTCAACGAGTAACTGCGCCACCATGTGGTGTCAGGTCTTATCCTTCCACTTCTTTCCACTGATGCCCACTTATATCCATGACTTTATAAAAATCTTTCGCTGTATGAGAGTAGCTGCTCTGGTCTCTAGTCCCAGAGTGTCCCTGTGTTCTAGCAAAAATCCATCCTCTGAACTTACAGTTCCATGTCTTTTCTTTTTTCCTCACAAATGAAGACCACTCAAGTTAAGGGTTTGTTCCTACATGATTGTCTCTATGTCAGGCACTAGCCACAAGTGGAGCACATTCAAGGATTTCCACAACCACTCCTCAGGTAAGATAATTCACCAGGACAACACACAGCTCGCTGAAAACCACCTCACTTGTGTTTCTGATTTATTATAAGGGCAACGTAAGGTAATAAAAACAATACAGAACTTGCTTCCTTCAGGAATGCCACTCGCCCAACTCTTTAATGTGTTCACCAACAAAGAAACTCATCAAATGTTGTTACTCAGGAGCTCGTGCAACCCATTCTTGTCTTCCTGACTTTCCTTGAGGCCAGGAGGTAGACCAGAAAGGTCCCACTCTTTATTGATTTGTTTAATGTTTCTGGGTGACTGGTTATATTACTACAGCTATCCATAGGGCTCTACCCTGGTTACTTCCATGGCAAAAAGATATGATAGAGAGTGATTCATTATATATAAGAGAAGGCATTCCAATAAGTCAAAAAGTCCAAAGTCTTTTTGAGCTCTGTCCCAGGAACCAAAGACAAAAGCCAAATGTATTTTTATAACACTAGAATCCTCTATCTGAGATTTCATTTCTGAGGTTTCAGAAAACTACAACCAATCATGGTATGAAAGCATGAAATGAAAAATTCCAGAAGTAAGCAATCTATAGGTTTTATGTTGCACACTGTTCTGAGTAGCAAAATGAAATCTTAGGCCAATCAGCCTAGAGTATGAACCATTCCTCATTCTTCTGTCCAGTGATCCACTCTGTAAAAACTACTCACCCATTATTCAGTCAGTAATCTTCTTGGTTGTTAGTTCTCCTGTTGGGTACCACAATTCTTAGGTACCATCCTGGCATAACTCCCGCATTATTTTCCTGGTTATATGTCATCACTTAGTTGTTACATCAACCCTCATCATCGCAAGAATAAGGTAATTATGGGGAAATGAGAAATTTTGAGAGGTCACATTCACCTTTCATTTGCACCAGTTGTAATTGCTATACTTTGTTATTATTGTTAATCTCTTATTGTGCTTAATGTATAAATTAAACTTTATTATAGGCATGTACAAATAAGAAAATGCATAGTACTCCATGTATAGGATATTATTTATAGTTTCAGACAGCCACTGGAAGTTCTTAGAATATATCATTTGCCGATAAGAGAAAATCTACTATAAATACAACAGGCAAAAGATTTAACATTTTGGCTCACAAAATCTTTTTGTAAATTGATAAGAAAATGTAAACCTACCCAAGAGATAATGGAGTGAAGAACTAATTCCGGTGAGGAAACACAAAGAACAACATATTTCAAATTTACAATAACAAAAAAAAAAATGAAGTTAAAATCATACAAACCAAAGTTTTAATCTAACTAATTTAAAAATAAGCCAATATGGCTGACACTGATGACTCCTAATTGGAGTTGAAATTAGGATTAAAAGAATGTTCCTTGACTGCTGATCTAAATAGGACAACATGCATGGAAAGCCAACAGGTAAGTATGAAGAGTGCTTAGCTGCTCAGACCCTTCAGCCTATGAGTTTTTAATGCGACAATTTCCAGGAGAAAATATAAATGCAGTCCATATCTGGCAATCTGAGCAATAAATTCAGTGATAACAATAAGTTATATAGGGGCTGGGTAGGTAGCTCAGTAGAATAAGCACTTGCTGGGCCAACACAAAGACCAGAGTTCAATAACTGGTTCTCAAAAAAAAAAAAAAAAGTAATATAGCAACCATTGTTAATTTCCTATTCTTGTTTTGAAATTTTTATTTTTGTTACTTTGTTTTTAGCTTAGTTGTTTTTTATCTTCATTTTTTCTCTTAATAATAATGTTTTAAGAAGAAAATATAAATGCAGATAAAAATGTAAATATGAAAATTATTCATATTAAGAAAAGCTCCGAAAAGACAAAAGAAATAATCCAATGTTTCATATTATAAATTCAGTTCATCATTAAATTTTGATCCTATCAAGTATGCAAGGCCCATGGAAAGGGCAGGGATTTGAGGTGCACAGGGCAGACAAGGGGTTCACATTCCAGGAGGGCCAGAGCAAATGGTGAATCCACGATTCCAGCACTCATTTCTCCAGACATTCCTCTGTGCCTGACTGTACAGATCTAGGGAAAAAGCCTATACATGTAGGAAATGGCAGTGCAAATATCCTGAGGCCCTGGAAGGATTTGATTGTTTAAACCCTTTGCAAAGAAGTTAAAAATGAGGAAGAAAAAGAAATGGGAGATTAAAAAAAAAGAAGAGAAACCATTGGCTAAAAATACCATCGAGATAATTCTACAGTAAGAATGACTAAACAATACATGAATGCAGTAAAACAGCTTTGCTTTATGAATTATGTGCATACATGGTTTTCAGTAATATGAGAAATCCTTGCAACATTAGGCAACAAACAAAGCAGGCATACAACTTTATGTATTATACCTTAACTATTATGGAAAACCTTCATAGAAGACCCACTGGGAGGAAAACTCTTGGTGTTAAGAATAATTTCTTCTAAGAAAGCATAGTAGGATTTTTCTCTTTCTTCTTTTCACTCTCTTGTTTGACAGTGCTTTATTCTTTTCAAGTACTCTACAAAGAGAACATACTAAGTTAATAAGCCAGGAATGTTGAAAACTGGAGAATAAAGAAAATATGTCCAATGAATATTTCACTCTGCGCACCAAAAAACAACTGAAAGCTATACATCTTAGCATTCCTTCACGTAGGCTGCAGAGATTTTTCATTACTCTGCACCAGCACAGCATGGTTTTAATGTTTCTAATGCATGGATTTTTATTTTGCTGTCTTGTTGATACATTTTACTGAAGTCACATTGACAGAGAACGTTGAACAAGACATTCAAGCAGACTTCACACTACTGTGCATTTTCCCACTCTCATCCATCCTGCGTCCACCCCCACTAAATTTAATACCGTGAAATATGAGAGAATTTGAGTGCCAGCTTTGCTCAGATGATGGAAGACCTTGACAGCCATACCATTGCCTTGTAAAAACTCCCAGTCAGCATGAAACCTACTTAATATAATAAACACCGCAGCAGGAACTATTTTTGCAGGTGAGTTGTCCTTTGGGTAGCCCACCCATAAATTAAGAGGACAGGCCAGAGCAAAAAGAGCGGCCCCCAATAGGAGGAGGGAGAAACAGGGTTTAGCCTCAAATCCTCACCGCTGGAAGGTCGCAGGCCTGTTGAGACGGACGTTTCATTATGATTTATTAGCGAGAGCATTTTTCCTTAAAGCAGCAGGAGCATTAGAACCTGACACATTACTTAAAAAAAACTCTATAGAAGCTGAAAACGTTTTCAAAGAACACGAAATATGTGGAGGACCAGAAGGGAAAGCAAGCTTTATGGCCTGTCAACCAAACTTACATTTTTTTGTAAGGGACAGGACTTCTCAAATGTTACTGTAAATTCAGTGGGTGAATAGTAGAATTACAAATTAATAGGAGCCCTCCTCTAACTTGTGGCTGCTATTCAGAATTTCTAATAATATTTGCAAAATATGAAGCAAGGATTAATAACTAATATTAATGAGTGGTCCTAATGCTATATAATTATAATTTTGAACTAAGGTTACTCCACTGGTGTTTATATCTCAGCTACCCAATAAGTCTTCAAAAGAGCACTTTTGAAAGCATACCCTATATCTGGATTTCATACTGAAGATTAAAAACACTAAAAAGATTGCACGGACAAATAAATTTGGAAAACTGCTGAGGGCCCCTGGAGTCTCAATATGCATTGCAACATAAAAGGCTTGAAAAACTTGAAAGTAAAGAAAACAGTTTATCTAGGTTTAAACCAGAATTGACCTGGGATTATTTTTATACAAGGTGTCGTTTAACACCATGTCCCCAGAGACATTGAAACAAGCTAATTTAGTGTAATTTTTACCATCCCATCTGAATCAGGATGAATAGAAAATTCTAAACCACTAGTGGCCCAAATATCGATTTCTAAAATCTGGTACACCATTCTTTGATATCATCTATTTTCCTTCCACAGATTCTGTAGGCCCAGTGATTTCAAACATGATGGAGAGCTCAATGGGGGGGATTGCTTACCCCCGGCCCTCCTCCTCATGGCACCTGTCTCCCTCTCACTTTCATAATGTCCTCTGATTTAAAATGGTGCTCTAAACTAATGTAGCAGATGTATGACACCCTACATGTGCTTTCTTGAATAACGAACATCTGGTATTCAATCACTGAGGCCAGTAATCAAATTTATTTATTTATTTGTTTGTTTGTTTGTTTGTTTTGCAGAACCAGGGATTGAACTCATTTGTAGAGTTCCTACAAAATGCACACTCAACTAAGAAGATAATAGTATGTTTATTATCAGGCAACACAATGTCATGTTTATTTTAGTTATGCTGGCTGATATTAGTCTGGTTCAGTCCACACTGCATATGCTCTTTCACTAAACTAAACCAGGATTCCTGCTTAAGCTTAGTTTTTAACCAAGTTAGAAATGTAGTTAGAGTGATATAGAGCAGAATCAGACATGTTGCATAAGAATGAACTTTATAAAAATATAGGACAATAAGTTTATCAATCAAGCTCACCTTCAAAGTACTTAAATGAAGTGTTCTTGTTATGTGGATATAGTGCACTAAGGTTGTATGTGATTAAGAAGCATATCACTACGTACATAGAATGGAGCTAAATAAATGGAAACATGAAACTTATTCTAATTGCAAATACTGGTTAGAATGACATGCCTTTCTAGCTTACCACTTGTCCTTAAGTTCAGCACATGGTTACAATTCCTAAGATGCTTACCTCCTTGAAGCTTTAATAAACCTTAGGACTTTTTCTTAAGTCTCAGTATATGTTCCAAGGCAAGTATAATAAATTAAGCAAAAATAATATTAGAATGAAGTTCTGTTTTTTTTTGTATGTATGACAGAGCCTACAGTGTCTCACTATGTAGACCAGACTCTAGTGGTTCTCCTGTTTGCAGCCTCCTACATGCTGGGATTACAGGCCCGCACCACCACTCCCAGCCTCAATTGCCCCAGAATGCCCCAAGGGTAAGACCAGTATGGCATGCTCGAGATCGAATCCTTTCTTCTAGCGCTCTGCCTAAGCAGGTGCTTTAGTTTGCTGACCTCCTAGGATGAGTTTTTAAACATAGCACATTATCTCTGGTAACCAAAGGAGAACATCACAGTTCTGAATCAGCAAGCTATTTGACAAATGCTCATTCAATAAGATAATGAAGACTGACACATGCCTTGATTTTATGTACAGCAGAAATGTCAGGCATGATCTGCTCCTTCTCAGTTATCCAACACAAGTTGACTGAGGGGGTCACAATGTAACTGGCGTGGAGAAATGGGACCTCAAACCATACAAGTAGCAATGGTCATGATGCACAGGAACATATGATGCATACTCTGATGCAAAAGTAATTATTGACAAAAAGGGATAGTTAGATCTTAGAAGAAAAATTAAAAGAAAAGGAAGCTAAGGAAGATAGTTTAGTATGTGTTCTTGTATGGAACAGTTTGAGTTCGAATCTTGACCCACTCCATGGTTGCCATGGGCCAGTCACCTAGTAGCCAATTAATTAGGATTTAAGTCTTATTTAATTACTGATAGATATTAAAGGATAAGAAAATGCATATAAACATAATAGAGTGTGATATGTAGTGAATAAGTAATAGATATTCCTTATTACTAAGAGAACACATTCTTTAAGTGTCTATGGAAAAGGATACAGTCTAGGTAATGTAACTTCAAAGGACAAAATTAAAACCAATAAAGAAGCCTGCAGGGTCGACCAGATAACTCAATAGATTAAAGCATATGTTTAGGCAGAGTGCAATGGCCAGGGCTTGATCCTCCACATGCTCTGTTGGCCACGCCCCCGGTTCACGCTGAGAGGGCAATTGAGACTGACATGGAAGTGCACACCTGTAATCTCAGCATTTGGCAGGATGAAAACAGGAGAATCACTATGAGTTGGAGCTACGTAGTGAGACCCTGTAGATCCGGTAGTAAATACAGAAGAAGAGGGAGAAGCAGAAGAAGAAGAAGAAGAAGAAGAAGAAGAAGAAGAAGAAGAAGAAGAAGAAGAAGAAGAAGAAGAAGAAGAAGAAGAAGAAGA
>PVJA010006589.1:52173-72567 GCA_004027025.1 Myocastor coypus | reverse complement strand
AAAAAAAAAAAAAAAAAAAGAAACAAACTGAAAATTAAAAGGAGGAAAAAATAAAGCTAGTTAAAAACACAAAACTATAGCTCTCAAATTATCAAAGATAACAAACATACAGCAAGTACTGAGGAGCTGGGTGAACTTCAGATTCTTAGGTCCAATTCCCAGAGATTTGATTCAGTAGGTCTGGAAGGAGGCCCAGGGGACTGCGTGTTGGGCCAGCCTCTGGATGGTTCTACAGCACACTGAGAGAAGGGCCTCAGAGCGTGCCAGGAAAAATAATTCTCGCAGTCTGAGCCAGCGGAGGAGCTGAACGGTGGGCCGGGATGGATATTATCTCACTGGTTCTCATCTCTCAGTGAATACTGGAATCCTCACGGTGACCTTTTAAAAACAGTAATGCCTCCAAAATGCTAATGGGTTTGAATCTCTGGGCAAGTATAGATTTTGAAAGCAGCCCTGGCAATACTTTTATTTATTTATTTACTTATTTATTTATTACAATAGTTAACACATTGCATAATGTTGTATTTCTTCATTACACAAGTAATATGTTCTTTTTATAAAATCTTGGAAATAAACAGGAAAAATTAGAGCAATAAAATCATTGATAGTCCTACCACTAAATGACAACTGCCTACAATTATACCTATTTCTTCTTTGAGATTCCATTTTTAACGTATACAGCTTTAAAAAAAAAAGTGCCAAGTGTTTTGCACTGGGACACAGGAAAGATGCTTTGAGAACATCCCAAGAATTAGTCCAACCTTGACTCCTTGCAATCTTACAGGGGAGAAAGTGTGAGCTTATTTGAAAAACTGCTCTGGTAAGAGACTGTCAGTGTACCCCGTTCCTGCAGGGACACATAGGAAGGTGCTTCCTAGAGATTCATTTCACTATTCAGCCATCTAGGCAATTCTTGAACTGCATCCAAGGTGCGGTAGACCCAGCTCCAGCTATGGTTGGTGGCAAGCCTTGGTATCATCTACACGAGGCTGGGTTGGCAGGCATGCAGAATGCAATAGTTATGGGCTCATGGAGACTTCTACTTCAACAATTTGAAAGGAATTGTTTGGAAGACCAAGTGTTGTCAGTATGCCTAGAGGCAGTCCCTGAGAGGTCAATGCATGAAGCTATACTAGTTAAGAGTGAAACTATGATGGAAATTCTGGGAAGGTAGAGCCACCAGGAACATTATTATGCCTGTTTAGGAAAGCAGTAGGAGCTGGGCAGAGCCAGCCCAAGAGAGATGCCTTGTGTGTTGCAACCGGCAATGCCACAACAGCTGGGACACCCAAGCGTTTTGGAGCTCACATCATGCTACCATATTCCCTGGGCACTGGACATGGTGCTATGGGATTTAACACTTGTCCTCCTACAATCTGGTCCTGCTTAAGGTCTCATCTCTCCTTTCTGTGTCCCCTTTCTTCCCTTTTGGAATGGGGATGCCTACTCTGTATCACTGTATCTTGAAGGTACCAAACTTTCTGCTTTTTACAAAGGCTCATAGCAAAGAATTTGCCTTAAGTTTTGGAGAAGACTAAATTTGGACTTTTGAGAAATTCTAGAACTGTTGAGACTTTACTAACTTCTGGAGATGGACTAAATTACTTTTACATAATGAGACAGATAGGGACCTTGGGCAGGGGTGCATGGGCACAACATTGTCTCCCAACAGGCTCATGCACTCAGATAGAGGTTTGGAAGGTGACTGGATCATAGGGAGTCAACCTCATCAAAGGACGACCAGCTGCAAGGGCTGTGAGGAGGAAAGGCTGCCTGCAGGAGCAGAACTGGGCGTGCAACCCGGACAGCATGTCTCTGCTCCCTCCTCACACCCCACCTCACACTGCTGTGAGCACCTTTCTTCTACCACTATGTTCACCAGGATACTTCCACCTTATCAATGGAGCTTACAGCAATGGAGCCAACTGACAATGCCTATAAGTTAAAATGCATCTTTCCTCTTTAAAGCTGATTTGTGTCAAGTACTTTGCCACAGTGACAGAAAGCTGAATAATACACCCTTAATCTCTAATTAACAAGAACAGATGTGAAAAAACCAGCAAGGGTGGAGGGAGCAGGGCAAGCCACAGACCAGCAGCAGTCCCATCCCACAAGTACCAAAATAGCACTGTGACCTTCGCAGGCGGACCCTGAACCTGGAATCTAGCTCAACAAGACCTGCTTGAGACAGGAATGTCTGAGGCAGGTGCACTCTAAGGACTCACAGAAGTCATACTTGTAAACAAAAACTTTGTTCTGCTGGTGATAAGAGAGAACGAGGTGCCGGGTGGGGGCACGCTTCATACCTTGCTCTCCGCTTCTTTACTCGACGTTCGTGCTCAGCCTCTTCATAATACAGCTCATTGTGGCTTGAGTCCCTGCGCCTGGCAGCTGCAGCAATCATGGCCCGGGACTGACCAGTGGCGTTGTTACTGGGGCCTTTGGGGAAGGCAAAAGGCAGAGGATCAGCTTTAATGCCAAGGGGCTGGGAGTGGGGCAGAAAACAAGCACCAGGGTTGATCAGCGCTATCTACCTACCCACTATGAAGCAAACACACACAAATCCTAATAGTGTCTGCCCAGAAAGGAAGACTTCACATTCTCCATGGCTATAGAAAGAGCTAGGAAACCTGACACACACCTCTGACTAGAAGAAATGGAAGAAGAACTTGGAAGGGGACCAAGAATGTCCAACATGTAGCCAAAAACAACATGCATGTGTCTGAAGATGTCATTTATCACGTGTTGCACAAAGTTTCAGTTTGATCATAAGGGCAGCTGGGACAACACAATGAGAGAAAGTAAGTGGAACAGGAGAACAAGGACAGACAGAGAAAAGAGAAAATCAAGGGAGAAGTGACACAGATCACATATAGAAAAACAAACTAGGCTGGAATGTCACACCAGTTGGGACTTTTAAATACCAACAATGAAGGACATACAAAACGGCCCATTTATGAATTTAGACTTAGAACTTCTATTTCAACCCCTGGCCACTGATTACCTTAACTTGTCACCGAGACATGGCAGATTCCAAGCTTTCCTATGGATGACTTGGTTTCCCTTGGGAGAAACATCCTAAGTTCCCAGGTCACAAGTGAAACTTACCAGTACATCAGGATTCACAGGCAGTTATACATTTCATATAAAAAAAAAAGAAGAAAAAAAAAAAAGCAGGGAGGACACTGCCACTAAAATCTGGGACTCCACATAAATCACCTCACTTGTGGAAAACATGATCTCCTCCGGAGTCTGCACAGCTCCTGCCCTGACCCAGGTGCCCAGCAAGACATGACACAGTGTCCTGTTTGTCACTCTTGAACATCTGATAGCCACCAGCCCAGCTCACACTTCTTTCGTCTGGCCTTTAGCCTCCTGCTACCGTTCAACTCCAGCTACCAGCCAACATGGAGAAACCAGCCACCTCAACCACGGTGATTTATAGTCTGAAAGGACTTGGATAGCTTTCTTCGACTTTAAGTTACACCCAAAGTTTGAAAACTAGTCCCTTCCTAATAGCTTTTAATATAAGGGGGTCCCAAGAGGAAGCAGGAAACACATTACTATTGTTTTTCAATAATAAAAATCCTCAAATGAATGCAGTTGCCACATTTGTAGACTGTAAATCAACCATCTCCTGAAAGTGTTTGCCCATCTTTTTTCAAACAAGAAATTGGTCTGAAATGAGAATGTACGTAAGGTAAGTGCCTCGCAGGCACTGTTTTAGGGCACATACCATCCACGTTGTACACTTTCAACCCTGCCATGTGCTTGGCTGCTCGGAATTTGGAAGCTGTGAGGAGGTTTGGATTATAGATGGTGAAATCTTTGTAGTAATTTTCCAGAACCACCAAAGCTGCTCTTTGAATGCTGTAAAAAGAAGGTGAAATTAATGCAAAGCAGAATTATCAGGTTCTAAGCAAAAAAATCTCTATTCAGGTAAGGTAAACAAAAATCAAGGATAGCCTCACGCCAAGGCGACCTACTGGTTCCCACGCACCTGGTGTCTTCAAGATGAAAATATGAACACCCAACTAAGTTGCACCACCGAGCAGTTTCCTTGCTAACCCTCCATCAGTAGCTGCGGCCCATCCGGCCAACAGCTAAGTGGGCAAGAAGTTATAGCTTGTCGCTGACATTTAGGTTCAGGTGACGCAGAACTATTCCTATGTTCTTCAGTTTACAAAGAAGGAAAGTAAAGACCTTGGAATGCCAAGAGACTTACTGGTGGGCACAGAGTGAGAGGACAAAGCTCAGACTGAGGTTTCCCTGGACCCAGTTCAGTGATTTGTCTCAGAGCAGAAGATCCTGGGTTTTAGGTCCCATATAGATCAGAACAATGGCATTCACACAGGGTACAGGGTATTTAAAAGAAGGCTTCATTGGAGACCATTTGAGCTTTATGGTCCCCAGTGCCGTTGGATGGCTGTCTCGGGCTCTCAGGAGAGGGGTGTGCAGGGCACTACCACTGTCCCAAGGTTCCCAAGTCATCAAGCTTAGATCTTGAGAGAGTAGTAGAGAACAGAGGATACAGAATGTTCAGAGCAGGTGTGTGGGTGTGAGGAGGGTACCCATAATCAGAAGGGAGTGGTACTGGACAAGAACACATCTTGGGTCTCACATATGGGATACCTACCACCTCACAGAGAAACTTGCAATGCTGTAGTGAAGGTTTTCACACAGCCCATCACACCTGGTCCTAATGATTATTCAAGGTAAGAAACAGGCTCATTTTACTGTGACCAATTTTATGTGCTTATATCTGTAATCTAAGCAACTACACTGAAGACAATAATGTGTAATGTAATAACCACTGTTGAGTAACTATTATGTTCTTTTTAAAATAACTGTGTATCGTTTCTAATGTCTTATCCACTTTTTCTATTTTAAAATAATTTTTTAAACCCCAATATATCTAATAATTAAATTTACCTGAGATGTGGTGTCTAAGACCACAATGTCAACCCAACTGCATTTGTATCTACTACCAAAAATAATCTAAAAACGCAATTAAGAAGAAAAGTATTCTCAAAATAGTGTGAAAAATAGTAAAATGCTCAGGAATGTATTTAAACAAAGAAGTGTCAGACTTGTCTACTAAAAACTATGTAACATAGATAAGAAAAATTAGAAAAGGTTTAAATAAGCTATTTCATGCCATTGTTGTTTTTTTAAAATTTTTATTTATTTATTTATTTTCTTGTTTCAGAACCTTTGTTTGTTTATTCACTCATTTTTATGTCCGGCTCAGCCCGCCCCGAGGGCAGGGCTGGCACAGCATGTGGTGCCTGGGATCGAACCAAGGTCCCTGAAGCCGCCCAATTTTCCTAAGCAGGTGCTTTAGACCACTGAGCCATCCCGCTGGGCCCCTCATGCCATTGTTTATGAAACATTATCTAAAGATGAAAATTCTTTCCAAATTGATCTAAAGATTTAATACAACCTACACCAAAATCTCAGCATAATCCTGTGGAATGTGAAGCCTAAACCCAAGAAATATTTGGAAATATCAAAGATGCAGCATATTAAAAAAAAATTTAACTACAAGAACTAACCCCCCACCCCACACTCAACTTCCCACCCCTGCCCAAATTCTATGACCCATGCAATGGTATGCATCCCATACGCTGGAGCACTGGAACCCTGATGCAGACCTCAGGCTCTTCCCACCATAGTGTGCAGCCTGTGAAACAGAGTGCAGCCCCCTGTATCTCGGTACGTTGCTTTCCACTCACCAGGGTGCTAAATACCACACCTGAACCTTTATTGGGCCTTTCAGACGCACATTCCAAGGACTATGCTCAACAGATGGGCTCAGGAGGATGACTTAGGATGGCCAGAGGACCAGGACAGGGCCACCTTTGATTCCTGGGTGACCACCAAGCACACCAATGCTGTGAGTCCTCACTTCACAGCAAACAATACAGTGTCCAAACCACCTTGTGGATTTTTGTCAACATACACTCTTGTCTTGGATCTAAAAGGATCTAGCCAGATAACTTCCTTGTCAGCAGTCATGGCGGTGCCTCTTAGATATATCATCAGTAGTGTCATGAGCAGTCATCCACACTTATCCTACAAATACGTACTGCAAATTTCTAAGAGCAAATTCCCATTTTGGGAGTCCCAGCCACTCCATCCACTCACTTGCTCTGTTAAGTAACTTGCATGTGCAAAGCACTGGGTACAGAGGGATAGATGAGAAAAGCTTCGCCGTGGCCAGGTACACAAACCATAAGCCACTGGACAAATGGCTCTCCTGAAATACGTAGAGGCTGACCAAGTACTCAGGATGATTTCAATACTATCCCAGGACAGCATACAACAGCAGCTTCCCTGGGGAGCTGGCACTTGAGCTGAGGTTTGTGTCGGCATGGATTTTTGCACAAAGTCCGTCCCACCTGCTGTGAGCTCTGGTAGGGCTCATACCTAGCAGAGCCCCAACCTCCTCTCTGTCCCTTTGTCTGTGGCACTCTCTGCAGAAAGGCAAGTATGACTTTTTTGTCCCTCCTGCAGCCAGATACTTCCCATGGCCTTCTCCTGGTGAAACATGTGTGCTTGCATGCTCCTATGTCACTTACTACCCTACTCACCCGAGATTTTCCAGAGTCTTAGCTTTTGGGAGAGGAGTCCCTCTGTGCAGAAATGAGCCCAACCCTACACTCAGATGCTGTGAGTTCAAACCATTCCATTTCATACCCCTATACTGACCGAAATTTCTCTTGGCCTCTGAATTCCAGAAGAAATTATGTTCATAATCCAAATTTAAAACTTAAAAGGCCATTGTGAAAGTTCTCCTCAGTTCCGGCTTTAAAGCAAAACCCTTGTATGGCTGTTGGGTGCTACTTTTTCTGCTCAGTCAGGCCACCAGGAGGAACTCAGGGACCCTCAGTACCTAACTTGGGCCAGCAAGAGAAACTGTGACACTGCTCACCCCACATCACACCACAGGCCACTGCCCTGTTCTATCCAGGCCAGCTCCAGCAGGGACCACAATGTGCCACCTTCTACCTCAGGGCCTCTGGCAAGTGTGTTCACACTAGGGCAAGGCCCAGGCTTCAGCAGCCTGCCTCAGAGCAGAGCCCAAGATATCCAAGAGCCGGGATGCCTGGGTGTGAAGCTCAGCCTTCCCAGGGCTAGAGAACATCCACCCCAAAATCCCCACAAAAGGAGAAGGGACTGTTCTGCTCATCCTCAGCCTAACTTCTCCACAGAGTCCCTATGTGACCCTGAGCCAGCCCAGACCTGGCTGATCTCCCAGGCCAATGTAGTAAGCTGGAGCTGGACACCCTCAGTGCCAAGCTCACAAATGCCTGTAACAGCTGTGTGCACTCCTGCCTATGCAGAGTAGTTGCCTGGCATTCAACAAACATAGCAACTCTAGGGAATGACCATTTCTACACAACTAAAGATAACACACAACTGATGCTTTAAAATAAATGGGTGTGGACGTCTAGATAAAAATCCTTCATGTATCCTCCACCTTCTTACAGAGTAAATTATAGCACACGTTGTGGAGACTTGGGAAGGTGACCATGTGTTCTCATCACGGAACTGCATCCTGTCCATAATGGAAGACAAAGGTGCAACCAGCAACCACAAGCCACCAGCCCTACGCTCCATGTGCCAGGCTGCAGTGCAGCTAGAATCCTCCAGGCTCTCTGGTTTGCCCTATTCTACTCCCTTGCTACTGGCTATCCAAGTCAGCCTACTGGCTGTGCCTTGGCACTTGTCTAAGTCATGGTCCCCACAAAGCCAGAATTCCTCCTGCCTTTACTCCTGCAAACATGGGCACCATGGGCCACAGCAGGACTGATCTCTTTGAGGAAGCCTCTCCACATTCTATGCTCCTAAACTCACAGCATCCAAAGCCACCATGTATGCTCTGTGGTATCCTCCAGGGAGCCAAGCTATCCTTGCCTATTCAATGTCCCACGTACAGTGTTCCTCATGACCAAGGACACCTGCCTCAATTTTTCCACAGGCATGTTCATTGGCTCCACTTGTCTATCCATGAAACCCTACAATTCTTATCGTCTAGGGTCAACCCTGAGAATACATTTCACAAAACTATGTAATTTCAGAGGCAAAAAGGGCCTCAGAGATCAATGCAAGCAAACGCTTCAACAAATGCCAACCTCTAGACCAGGTGATATCAGGGGTAGGAAGGAGGAAAGAAAAATTGAGGTTGTGAGGAACCTGCTACCTCTCATCACTATGTTATTCAGAGACAAAAATTAGTGACTGGGTTAGTGAGCCTCAGGCTGGAACCCTTCACTACAATTAAGGGGAGGGGCTTGAGGTGCAGATTGTAGACTCCACCATAGGGCTAAAGCAAGGGGCCTTCTCCACCAAAGCTACATGCCAATACACTCTGTCCTGGTCCTAACCTAGGCGATCCTCCTTCACAGACCACACAGATTTGTGGAAAAAAGCACATAGAAGGGCCCAGCAGGATGGCTCAGTGGTCTAAAGAGCCTGCTTAGGAAAGCTTGGGCGGCTGCAGGGACCGCCGTTGGATCCCTGGTACCACATGCTGCACCAGCCCTGCCCTCAGGGCAGGCTGAGCCGGCCATAAAAATAAACAAACAAACAAACAAAAGCTCTGAAACAAGAAAAACAAAAACAAAACAAATAAAATTCTTTTAAAAAAAAAGCACATAGATGGGGCTGGGGAGGTAGCTCCAAGGCACAAGTGCCTGCTGGGCAAGTGCAAGGTCGTGAGTTTGAACCCTGGTCCCACAAAAAAAAAAAAAAAAGCACATAGAGATATGGCTAGTTAGAACAGACTATCACTTAACACCTACACATTAAACAAACAAACAAAAAACAGGAATCCAGAAACATGAAAAGACAATACAGGAAACAGAACACTCAGGCTCCAAAGTGGCTGATGTCCTCAGTAAAGCAACTTCCTCTGCTATGCTTGGGCTCAAGTTGGCTCAACCTGAGCACACAAGAAAAATGGGGCAGTACTGGATTAGCTGGGGAAAAGGTGAAAGGTGGAAGGTTGTGGTGCTTTGTGCTAATGGACCAGTGAAACACCTCAAGTCACTGGCAGCTGCTATAAGGACACTGGGGTAACAGCAGAGAGGAGCTGAGTCTACCACAGGAGGAAAGCAAATACCTGGAAATAGTTTAAATTTTAGTTGATGAAAATCTGGGGAACATACTTTTGAAAGGTAAATCCTTGTTTCAGAACCTTTGTTTATTCACTCATTTTTATGGCCAGCTCAGCCCACCCCGAGAGCAGGACTGGCGCAGCATGTGGTGCCGGGGATCAAACCACAGTCCCTGAAGCCGCCCAAGCTTTCCCAAGCAGGTGCTTTAGGCCACTGAGCCATCCTGCCGGGCCCCTGAAAGGTAAATCCTCAAGAAAACAGGAGTGCAAACCCAGAACAGTCTACATTCCCAACACAGCCCCCAAGCTCTAGGCAGGCCAGAGTCTAGATAAGCAGACTGCGAGAGGACATACACACAATACAAATGGTGTGAGGCACAGGGATCAGACATAAAGCTTAGCTCTTGATTCTTAAGTCTCAAGTAACTGGGGCTGGGGAGACAGCCCCGTGGCACAAGTGCCCACCTGGCAAGTGCAAGGTCATGAGTTTGAACCCCAGACCCATAAAAAAAAAAGTCTCAAGTAATTATCAATTTCTTCAAAGCTCAATTCCTTATCTATAAAACAGGAATAACAACACAGAAAACCCTATTAAGGTAAGTGGGGACCGGGCGTGGTGGCACACGCCTGTAATCCCAGCACTCGGGAGGCTGAGGCAGGAGGATCAGTGCGAGTTTGGGACTAGCCTGGGCTACAGAAGTGAGCTCAAGGCCAGCCTGAACTGCATAGTGAGACCCTGTCTCAAAAAGACACACACAAAAAAAAGGTAAGTGGGCTTTGAAGAACACATGTATAAAATTTATTATCAAAAGGGTAACAAGATGATGAGACAGACCAATGTGGTGAGCAATTCCAGTGAGAGTTCACTGAATCCAAAGATACCAAGTGCTGGCTAAGGTGGCACCTGCTTGTGGAAATTGTCTCCTGAGCTTCATCATTCCTCATTCATGAGGACAATTCTGACTCCTAGGACTTCCTGAAATTATAGATGTAGTTAGACTGTAGACTGGGGGAGGGGGGGGATACTGGGGAGTTGGGAGTTCACACTCTAATTTCTTCTCTGCTTTAACTTTGTTTTAAACATTAACAATTAAGATAATGCATTTTAAAGTACCTATCCCAAGGCAAATGCCTCAAAGACCTGTCCCCCATGGGCACCTGCAACAAAGGGCCTCCATACAGGTACTGGCAGGAGGGTCCCTTTGCAGTTTTCTTTAGGAACAGGGACCAGAAAGTTCTGTTACGCTTTGCTGCAGTGCTTCCTCTCATTTGTGAGCCTCTTGAAAATCAAATCTACCTGTAGGGTGGTATCCATAATACAGGTGTTAAAGCAGCACTGAGAATCATAAGGTCTGGGTTTCAGATCTGATCTTTTTTTTTTTTTTTAAATTGTATTTTATCTATCTATCTATCTATCTATCTATCTATCTATCTATCTATTTATCTATTTATTTATTTTTGCGGGACTGGGGTTTGAACTCATGACCTTGCACTTGCCAAACAGGCACTTGTGCCATGGAGCTATCTCCCCAGCCTCTTGTTGTTTTTTTTTTTTTAAATTTTATAGAAGTCATTTCCCTTTTCTCAGCCTGAGATGAAAGATAATACCAAGCACTACATGTGACTGTTGAAACAAATAAATGAATCATATCAGTGAAAGCATTTATAAACTATAAAACATGATGCAAATACCAGATATTATCATATCATGAATAATGAGGATGAGCACTCTGCATTAGGGTTATGGTTGGCTGGTGGCTAGAATATTCATGCAGTGTTTGGACATAAAAACATGACTTAATTTCCATGTATACTGAATCACTTTACTGGTCTGGCTCTTAAATGGTCTCCAATGGCCATATGTTGAAGCTGTAGCCACCAGCCCGAGGTGCTATAGGAAGGTGATGGAATCTTCAAGAAGCGAGTGGGCCCAGTGGAAGGAAGTGAGATCATTCAGACTGTGTGCTCTTGAAGGAAATATTGTGACTCTCTCCTCTTCCCATCTCTCCCTGCATTCCAGTGCCATGAGGCAAGATGACCCCTCTCCCACATATGACCTACCATGATGTCCTGTCTGGCCAAAGGCCTAAAGCAATGGAACCAAGGGACCACAAACTGAGCCTCTGAAACTGTGAACCACAAACTTTCCTCTTTATAAATTAATCCTCTCAGGTATTCTCAGTTATCTTGTCACAGTGACAGAAAGGCAACCCAATCAGAGAATTTGAGAAATGGAGGGAATCTTAGTCAGAATCAGCCAGAGATTCAAGAATCGGAAAAAAATCAGAATCCATCTGAGGAGTTTAGTAACTCAATCCATATAACAATTGTTTTGATAATACAAGCTCTAGCATCTGCCTGAGAAAGTTCACTTTCACAGGGTATTGAAAGAATCCTTTTTTAAGTCCTCCTAGTCCATCTACCACTTCCTCTGCACCAGGCCCATCCTTCTTGAAGGAAACAACTGTGGCCATAAAGCACCGCCTCCTTTCTTCCTGCTCCTCCTTCTCCCTCCACCCTTGTGAACCTCCCCTCCCCACTTCTCCCTCCTTCTCCTCATCTTCTTCAAGTACTGGGGATTGAACTCAGGGCTTTGTACAGACTAGGCAAGTACACTACAGAGGTGTACTTTCAGCCACAAACCATCTCCTTTAATCCCCTTATTTTGCATATAAAAGGCTTAGAAAGTGAATACACACAGATACAGACACACACAGACACACACACAGACACACACACACACACACACACACACACGCACAGAGTCTTAGTTACTCTTCTCTCATTGGGACAATTACCCAACAACAAAATGAAGGAAGGAAAGGTTTATTTAGCTCACAGTTACTGGAGGTTTTAGTCCATGCTCAGCTGGCCCAAGGCTGAGTGGAACAGGGCAGAGAACACAGTTCATGGAGGCGGGACAGCAGCAAATGGTGACACAGGCAACCAACTAACCAGGGCAACAGAGAGCAACTGACAGAGAGAGTCTGTTTCTCTGTCTCTCTTACAATACATTCAGGCTATCAGCCCAGGCTGGGGAAGGTACACACACCCATAATTCCAGCAGTACTAAGATCCATAATCTCAGCAGTACTACAACACATAATCTGAGTGGATCATGAGTTAGTCTCAAACTCTAGAAGTCCCTGCCCCAGGATTATATGAGGCTTTGGGGGGACAACTAGACACTAACCGTAACACACACACAAGAGGGCTCTGTATTTCCTATTTGTTCACTATTCCCTGGCCTGACTTGCAGGTACTGTAATGAAAGCAGACCACTGTTTTAAATTCAAGAGCTAACATGGAACTTTGGAAGTCATCAAAGAAGATGCCACACTTCACAGCCTTCAACTTCTGGAGCAGGCAGAGAAGAGAAGCCATGCAGGTACATTTCTTCCAGCTTTTAGCCATATGTTTTCAAATATTAACTGGATACCTTCACACGGTCAACAGACGTGGCTTTCTCAACAGTGGATAATATGGAAATACTTGCATGCTAATGCCACACATTCACGGCAGGGCATGATTCTTTCTGGTTACCGTGGTGTATGCTGACAGAAATCACTCAACACTTTTCTTATCGCATAGCTAAATCTGAAAAAGCTTCTTTTCCGGGCATGTGCTCATTATCCTGTGAGGCAACTAAGGATGCTGACACTCAAAATGATCCTAATGACTAGTGTCTTCCACTCTCTCACAGGAAGTTATGAATTACGAGCACCTGCTAAGTCCCAGGGACTGAGATACGGAGGTGAGACAAACCTCCCAAGGCTTCCACTCCAATCGCAGGTGACAGGCACTCAAATGATGAGTGCAGCCAAGAGACACTGACAGAACATGTGTATGATGAGGAGAAAGGGAGTTTCCACAGAGGAGCCAAGGCAGAGTTTTGGAGTCTAGGAAGTGAATTCCAGGCAGAGGAAGTAGAGTGAACCAACAGGTGGTAAGTGACCGTCAGAAACACGAGCAAGGGCAACAGCAAGGTCACAGGGTCGAGTCACAGGATAGCTCTGAGAAGCCCATTCGGGGAAGAGTATCTCCCCACATTTGCATTTACCCAGAAGTTCAGAATGAATGTCAGAGAGCCAGCCAGATAGCTCAGCGGATTAAAGCACCTGTTTAGGCAGATGCAGGGACTGGGTTTGATCAATAGTGTCCCATACCAGCCCCATCCCTGGGATGCACCCAATCAGTGATTGAGACTGGGTATGGTGGCACTCATGGCTGTCATCCCAGTGCTTGGGAAGCTGGAAACAGGAGAATCACTATGAGTCTGACTGTGTAGTGACACCCTTTAGGCCCTATACTAAGTACATTTTAAAAAATGAATTTTGGAAACAGGATCTTCAGAGATGTTATAATTAAAGTAAGGTCATCTTGGTGTCCTCAGAAGAAGAAATAAGGACACACGGGGACAAGAGGCAGAGACTGGTGTGACGTAAATGCCAGGCAGTGGCCAAGGACTGCCAGCAGTCACGGGAGGCGGGAGGAAGCAGAGAAGGCCTTCTCTCCACAGCTCCGCGTTGATTAGACTTTGGATTTCAGTTAATAACAGCGAGAAAATGTGTGGATCTCCCGCTCTCCAGTCCTTCATCAGAGAAGCCTGCTGCAGAAAACAGCACCTGTGCATGTAGAGCAGAATGCAGGAGGCTGGGGCTAACTCACAACCCTGCAGATGAGGCTCTGGAGGAATGTGAAGGTGGGAGAGGGCGGAAGCAAGTGGCGGGCCATGCTGGCCCTGAAGGCTCCCCGCAGGCCAACTCTTCTGCTCCATGGTGTGTCACTGCATTTCAGGGTCCACACTTTGTCTTTAAAACAAACCTAAAACACAGCCCCTCTAAATTGTTCAGGAGAATCACTATGAGTCTGTGTAGTGTGACCCTTTAGGCCCTATACTAAATACATTTTTAAAAAATGAATTTTGGAAACAGGATCTTTAGGCAGAGACTGTTGTGACATAAGTGTACACCTTTCAGGGAAAGGCCCAGCCAGAGCAAGACTGTTTGCATTTACCCAACTGCTGCTGCTTTCTGGAAAAGTCTGGGATAGCTGAGTCTCTGCACTTGTGGGCATCGCTGTTGCCCAGAGCAGGGCAAGGCCGACAGGAGCACCAGCAATGGGACTCACTGGGTCCTTGAGAAGCCAACATAATTAGCCCCTGAGCACTGCTACCCCATTGGCAACCAGACACACGAGTGTTTACATTGCCTGACCCTCTGCCTTTTAATTAAAATGCTTGTCAGGCAGCTGCCTTTTGGAAGCTAGTTCACTGGAGACCCACACAAATAATAGGCAATGACCACCTCAGAACTTGAAAGGATAAAAAAAGATAAAAACTGAAATGGGGCATTCGCTGACCTGGGAAAAAGGTTCCCTTCTACCTGGCTTCCTAGGTGCCCAGGGCTTTCTGACACATCCAGTAGATGGAAGCTTCACTGTCAACTTCCTTCAGTCACTATGCAGAAGCTGGAAAGTATTCCTGGGCTCTGCTGTGACATTAGCACACAGCCCCTGGAAGATGAGGCTGGGCACCCCAGACATCGAACCCACAGCCCCATGGGACAGAATCAACCCACGGGACAGAATCAACAGGACTTGGTAATCATTGACTGCCTGCCAAAGTGTAGGTTCCACACTCTTCACTGTTCACCGTTCAAGTTTCTGATGGTAAAAGTGTAACCCTGAAAAATACTTACTATGATAATGCCAGTAAAAACCACACTCAGGGAAACCACGCTATCTGTACTGGGAAGTCTGCTTCTGTTGATCTCAGGACTGAGGTGACAAGAAGCTGTCACAGCTGTGTACCCCGTCCAGGTGTCACGACCTGACCTGTGGAGGGCCGTGAGTTTAGTGACATCACTGTTGAACACTGTCTTCTTCTGAGCTGCTGACCAGTCATGGCTGGGGCCCTTTGAGTGTCCTTGCTGTAGGCTGGAGATGCTGGACCTGTGCTTCTCGGGTTTCTACAGGTGACAGGCTTGGTTCTGCTGCAGTCTGTCCAGAAGGTTAGCAGCCCTGCTTGGAGGCTACAGCATAGACCCTGCCATGCTGTCACTTTCCTGCATGGTCCAGCCTGGGACACACCTCCCTCCCTGGAATGGGAACTTGGCTTTCTCTGTGTCTTAAATTACTGTACTGAATCACACCAAGATAAACAGCAGACTGGGCGATCCCAGCCAAGTACTCTAAAAAGTACATCTGGATTTAGATTAAATGCTCCTCCAGACTCCTCTCCCCATGATGGGCTTCCCTTCCCAGCCTCACCTTCCTCAGTGTCAGCACTTCTGACCTTGGGAAGATTGCAGGAGCATGGGTACCAAATGTGGGGCCCAAGAGCAGATGGCCTGCACAGCTGGACCTGTGCTCACAGATGCAGGGAAAACAGGCTTCACAACGCATAGCGTGAAGTCATGCCCACCAGTGCATGGTGAGAAGTAGAGTGTGGGCCAGCCCACAAAGAGCCCTCAAGGAGAGGAGCAACACTCTGTTCCAGGAGCACAACTGTATCCCCCAGGAAGGCCACCCAGAATTGTGTGCTGCCCCAGAAGGCTGTATAAGCCAACATAGCCCCCCAAGGAAGGCCATCTAGACCAGCATGGCTCTTGAGAAGACTGCCTAAATGATGTGGCCTCTGGCGGTTGTGTAAACCAGCAGGGCTCCCCAGGAAGGTCATTTCAACTACTTGGTGGCCAGGAAGGCTTCAGAAATCAGAGTGGTCCCCAGGAAAGCTATCTACCTACGGAGTGCCACAGGCAGGTCTTCCAGACCATCCTGGCCCAAAGGCCACTGAAGCCAGCACACCCTCAAGAAGACTGTCTAGGCCATCACAGCCCCAAGAAAGCTCATATAAATCAGTTTCCCTTCAGGAGCGCTGAGTCCTCTGGGCCTCGGTGTGTGCTGTGGGCAGGCCTCCTACATAGCAATCTGTTCCAGCTGTGGCTACTGCCAGGAAGCAGCTGTATAAACAGAGGGCTCCAGTGTCCGCCACCTTACACTCTCATTAAAGCCACTTTTAACAGGCACCACAGCACCAAACCACAAACGGCAGCTTCATTCTGGCCTTGAAAATCCCCCCCAGCAAAGCAGAGTCTGAGCAAAATTTTCACACTCTACATTTTAAGTGCTCATTCGCTTTTAACCTTGGATTCTTTTTAGGGCATAGGGATGAGGACTGGTGAAATATCTTTAATGAAAAGTAAAAAACCGCACATTTTTATAAATAGCATGATATATAAAACCATGATGGTAACGACATAAGCCATTAGTCCTGATGGTCCCTCGAAAACACTGCTGGATTCTGGAGCCTCCTGAGACCACTGGTGCTAAACCTAACCATGGGAGGAAGGGGCCTGCCCAGCAGGATGGCCAGATCTAATCCATGGCATGGTCACTGGTTCTGACGTTACTGGACTGAGCATGAGAGACATAAGATTTCAATGTCCTATAAGAACTAAAGTAACTGTGACCTTCTCGGCAAACTCTCACATTTAACTAGAAAAAACAAAGTAAAACCAGAGAAGCAAGATTTCCATTCAAGACAGAAGACTGTGTGTATGTGGGCTGGCCAGATAGTGCAGCAGATGAAAGCACCTGCTTACACAGATGCAGAGATTGGGGTTTGGTCCCCAGTGTGCCACGCCAGCTCTACCTCTGGGGTACATGGTGACTTGCGCCTGTAATCTCAGCGCTTGCGAGGCTGAAAACAGGAGGATCAGTAAGAGTCTGATCTGTGTAGTGAGACCCTGTAGATCCTGTGCTAAATACATAAAACAAACAAAAGGGATTGTGTGTGACATGGACACAGGTCAAGATGGATTGCTTTCATCGGGCCCTTACTGACTCTGGAGCTTTAGAGCCCACACTCACTAGTATTACTAGTGTGGTAGCCTGGGACTATAGCCTCAGTGGAGGCAGAGGCAGGAAGGTCACAAGTCTGAGGCAAGCCTCAGCAATTTAGCAAAACCCTGTCTAAAAGTAAAAATAAAAATAAAAAGTGGTAGTCTCCCTGGGTTTAATCATTCAAGTACCACATGAAAAAAAGTCACTACTGTTCACAGTATTTCTATTTAAGCATGGGCTGTTATAACAAAACACATAAGACTGAGTATCTTCTACAACAGAAATTCATATTTTCACAGTTCCAATGTCAGAAGTCCAGATCAAGATTTCAGCCAGCTTTATTCCAGGTAAAGGATCCATTCCAGGGTTGTGGATAGCTACCTGCTTTCTATGACATCACAGGGCCTTCCTGGGGAAGAGTGGATATGTATGGAAACAGAGTGAGCTCTTTATGCCTCTGCCTATAAGTACACTAATCCTACCAGATCAGGTTCTCAGCCTGTGAAACCATTGAATCAATTACTTCCCAGATAGCTCACTTCCAAATACAGTCAGTCTGCAGGTGACATAAATTTGGACAGAACGTCTAGCTAGTCCTTTTCCACACAATAGCACAACAGTCATGCCCAACTTCCACTTACTGAGAAATGACCAAGGATCACTTCTTCAAAGCACAGGAAGCTTTATAATTAATTACAAGACCTTTGGTAAAGAGAGCCATCTTCAATGTCAATTTATAAGATATTTCTTAGACTCAATGAACAAACCATGCATAAAGACCCAATAGTTAAAACCCGCTAGCTAGGTACAGCACAGTTCAGCAGTATTAAAGCCCCATAAAACAGGTTACTGTGAATAGGGGTCCCTCAGAATGCATGAGTTGTCTCTGCTTCTATAGGTTCTTTTCTTGCTCATGACTATTGGTTATCTCTTTTCAATGATGTTGTTTGTGTCTACTGAAAGGGGCTCTTCCTCCCAACTTGAAATAAATTACTTTTGTCCTTTATAAGACACAGAAATAGATAGTAAGTCTGTTAGAACTATAGGTAAAGTAAGAATAAATAGGTTGGGATAGGAGCATGAGTTTGCAGGTGTTTGCTAAACTCAAACAGGCCTCCTACTATTCTCTACTTGTGCAGTCCTAGCTCCTTACATCTGGGCTGGCCTATGGCTCGCTTGAAGCAAGACAATGCAGCAGGAATAACACTGAGCCAGGTCCAATCCTGGGTCATGGGCTTTTGCTCTTGTGGTCTTGGAAGCCTTGAACTGCCATTTAAGAAATCTCAAAATGCAAATGCAGAAAAAAGGAAAAGAGGTCCTGTGGAGAGGAGGAGCACTCCAGAATAAACAGCAGAGAGAGAGACCCAGGCCTATAGCTCACATGAGTGCAGTCTCACAGGGACCACAGCAGGAGCAGCAGAAGAACTTCCTTGCTGAGCCCAACCCAGCTCTGCAGGACTGACCAAGCTGTGGATTGCTTAGACCATGTTTTGAAGTAGTGATTACACATGAAAGGGTACAAGACATCCTCCTGGAAACATGGGAAGAATGGAAATTAAAAAGGACTGACCAAAGGCTCTCCCACTCATCACTGTGGTCTTAAGGACAAAGCACTGTCCACTGAGTAAATGAAAGAATCAGGGGAGCTAAGAACCGAACAACCGTGCACAAACTAGCATCCCTGTGTACCCTCTTTATGCTTCCATGCCAACCCTGAAGCCAGAAGCTGAAGGAAACAAGATTGTGCAGCCAGCTCACAGCCTGGCATGGAGGGCACGTGCACAGCTTAGGAGCTTGCCCAGAGGCTCTCAAAGCCATAATGTCAACGTGACCTCTCCATTCCGAGGCAGTAGGGTGAGTAGTTAAGATCCTTCTGGAACTCCATCACCAGGGTTCAAATCCTGGCTCAGACAATTACAAAACTGGGTGAGGATCTGACAGTTTCCTTACTTCCCCACACCTTAGTTTCCTCGTCTAAAACAAGGCTGACAGCACCTGGCCTGGAGGACTGTTTTGAGCAATCAGTTGATGGGAAGAGCTGAAATGTTACCCGGCAGGTCAGAAGGATTATGCGACTGGTCACTGTCATGCTTTGCTCTGTCTCTGTTGTTCTCCAGTGCTCCATCCCAGGCAGTCACATTAGCTTCTGTGTTTCAACATGCCGTGTTCCCTTTTAAAGATTTCAAAACTCAGAAATTATTAATTAGGATAATTGTCATTTTAAGCCTCTCCTCTGTGTTCTTAAGGATTTCCTCTCAAATACAGTTAGGTCAAAAATCACTGGTAAAACCACAGAAAAGTTAAGAACCAGGCCAAGAAAAACGATAAACGGGCTACGTTCAGAGGATCGGAAACCAACCATGTAAAGAGACCACGGTGCTAGGGGAGCACAAGGGAGTGGCGCACAGCAAGGCACTGTCTCTTTACAGCCTGGGTCCGCAGCTGTGAAGGGCAGACACTTCTACCCCATCTGCTCCCGCCCCCCAAGGAAAGGTATATCAAGAGCAGACAAATGAACCGGCCCCCGTAACTCAGCAGGTTCTGGGAGAAGGGGAGGCAGTATCTTCAGCTATTTATGGCATTTCATACCTTATAACAATAGCCTTTTACATTTCTAAATGTCTTCAAATAAGTCTCCATCTCTGCTCCTACCAGCAAGCCTGGCCACAGCAAGGGCCTTTTATGAGAGCTACCGAGAAATCTATTTTCTTTAAGAGTGGACACTTTTTTGACAACTGTCAAAAATAGCTCAGTCCATTCAGCATCACCATCTTTGAAGCCAGGAAAAAAAGAACTCCCTGTTGCTCTGGCCCTTAGTGAAGGTGATCTCTACGGTAGCAAACGTTTTGTATGAAGGGAAGAGGAAGGGCCTGTGCATCTGACTGGGTCTGATAAAAGACTTGCTATTATCAGGTCCAGAACTCGCTTTGTCCATCCCCGGTCCCCCTTCCCTCCTGTTCCTACACTTCACAAAAGGGCTTAGAAGTTGTGTTTCTGGCCCACTGGCTCTTCCAGCCACTGTGGGGTTTGGACCAAATTTATTTCAGGGGCCAGCAGGTGACTGGCCCACAACAGTGCTGTGCAGCTGCCCACGCCGCCCCAGCATGCAGACTGCTGTTACAGGCAACCGTCCTGGCCTGCGGGCTAAAGAAAGGTAACTGCCCATCCCCTACCATATCCACCTCAGAATTCAAGTGTCCCCACAAAGAGCACAGAAGACTTTATAAAGGGCAAGGAAAGAAAAGAAGCTGAGGGGCCCGGCAGGATGGCTCAGTGGTCTAAAGCGCCTGCTTGGGAAAACTTGGGCGGCTTCAGGGACCTAGGTTCGATCCCCGGCACCACATGCTGCGCCAGCCCTGCCCACACAGTGGACTGAGCCAGCCATAAAAATGAGTGAATAAACAAACAAGGGTTCTGAAACAAGAAAA